>CM055117.1:1122452626-1122697025 GCA_029206835.1 Rana muscosa
ATTCTCCTCCCGGCCAATCAGGAAGTGGGTCTTAAGACCTGATTGGCCGGGAGGAGAAGCGACCGTATTGGCCGGGTGCAGGGGCGAGGCGCGTAGGATAAGACGCAGGGGGAAGCCGCTGATGCTGCCCGAGGCATGGATGGAGTAAGTGCGAGGCTGATGGGCTGATAGACAGACGGGCGAGCGACGCGTGGGGGGTTTGACCGACTGACCAATTAAAGGAACAGAGGGTCGGTGGTTTGTTTGCCGTCCCCCCCCCCCCGAAAAACATAGAGCATCAGCCGCCACTACTACGCAGCATACTGGTACGTGGCTTAGTGGTACGATCCTGTGACGGATCATGGTGCTTGGTACCCGGCCGCCGTGAGCAACAAAGAAAGCATGTGATAAGTATGACCAATCATAGATTACATGGCTACATGAAAGCAAACTGTCATCAATGTCTTTTCATTCATGAGCAGCTTTCTTACTGTTGTGATGCTGTGATTGGCCCACAGCTATCACATGGTGCCATAACAGCATTGCAACAGTCTTCAAGCTGCCAAGAATGGAAAGCCATTCATGACAATTAGGAATATTGCTTATGTAGCGCCCCTCCCCCCCCAATGTTTGGGGGGGCTATGTGAAATGTAAGGGCAGTCTGAGCCAGTAGTTGGGCTCAGACCAATTATGTTCAAGTTGTTGTTCTGCTCGGGGTGTGATACTGCCCGGCAGTGTTATTCTCCTTTGCCTGCAGGTGGCACTGTCACCGCTGGCACGGGCTGGATTACGGGGGTAGCACAGCACCTTGGGTGTCCTCTCTCGGCAGCCGTGCAGTGGGCGTGGTCTACCCGCTGTGCATGCTGAGAGAGAGTACAAAAGGGGCAGACACCTTTTGGCGTGAGGCGATTCCAGGGGGACCCCAGGGCTTACAGGGGGTGACCTCTGGTCCAGTGAGTGTGCCTCGTGGCCCGCATGGCACGAGGTGCGCTAGAGTGCTTAGGCCTTGGGCACCTTCAGCCCGAGGCCCTGTTGCTGCATTGTAGGCTCAGCTCTGCTGACTAGGGCCTACGCTTCAGAGAAGGATCCCAGGCTGCCCGTTTGTAGGGGGCCCATCTTTAGGAAAGGAGTTCCAGGGGAAGAACAGTCCCGGCGGAGATAGCAGGCCAGCAGTCAGACGTACACCCCCCCCCCAGTGTTTCCATGCGCATGCTTCCCCCCGGCATCACAAAGTTCTTCTTGAGAGGCTGGAGCCCTAAGCCTCACTGAGCCCCCATCAATCCCACCCCCCGTGTACAGGTGCAAAATCGGAGAGGAAAACAGGACAAACATGGACCCAGGGTTGGAGGCTTTCTTCTACCCAAAACTCTACAATGCCTCCAGGCTCCAGGACTCAGAGCAGAACTTCCTGACAGCTGTTGGTGCCCAGCAGTCTTTAACCCTTTCCACACCGGGCTTTTTATACCACTTCCATACCGGGCTTTTTATACCACTTCCATACCGGGCTTTTTATACCACTTCCATACCGGGCTTTTTATACCACTTCCATACCGGGCTTTTTATACCACTTCCATACCGGGCTTTTTATACCACTTCCATACCAGGCTTTTTATACCACTTCCATACCGGGTTTTTTATACCACTTCCATACCGGGTTTTTTATACCACTTCCATACCGGGCTTTTTATACCACTTCCATACCAGGCTTTTTATACCACTTCCATACCGGGTTTTTTATACCACTTCCATACCGGGTTTTTTATACCACTTCCATACCGGGCTTTTTATACCACTTCCATACCAGGCTTTTTATACCACTTCCATACCGGGCTTTTTATACCACTTCCATACCGGGTTTTTTATACCACTTCCATACCGGGTTTTTTATACCACTTCCATACCGGGCTTTTTATACCACTTCCATACCGGGCTTTTTATACCACTTCCATACCGGGTTTTTTATACCACTTCCATACCGGGTTTTTTATACCACTTCCATACCGGGCTTTTTATACCACTTCCATACCGGGCTTTTTATACCACTTCCATACCGGGCTTTTTATACCACTTCCATACCGGGCTTTTTATACCACTTCCATACCGGGCTTTTTATACCACTTCCATACCGGGCTTTTTATACCACTTCCATACCGGGTTTTTTATACCACTTCCATACCGGGTTTTTTATACCACTTCCATACCGGGTTTTTTATACCACTTCCATACCGGGCTTTTTATACCACTTCCATACCGGGTTTTTTATACCACTTCCATACCGGGTTTTTTATACCACTTCCATACCGGGTTTTTTATACCACTTCCATACCGGGTTTTTTATACCACTTCCATACCGGGCTTTTTATACCACTTCCATACCGGGGCTTTTTATACCACTTCCATACCGGGCTTTTTATACCACTTCCATACCGGGCTTGTTCTGGCACTTCTCTCCTACATGTACAAATCATCATTCTTCTGCTAAAAAATTACTCAGAACCCCCCAAACATTATATATGGTGTTTTTTTTAGCAGACACCCTAGGGAATAAAATGACGGTCGTTGCAACTTTTTATCTTGCACGGTATTTGCGCAATCCTTTTTCAAACGCCTTTTTTTTGCGGGAAAAAAAATGGTTTCATGAATTAAAAAATAACGAAACCGTAAAGTTTGCCTAATTTTTTTGTAAAATATGAAAGATGATGTTACGCCGAGTAAATAGATACCTAACATGTCACGCTTTAAAATTGCGCACACTCATGGAATGGTGCCAAAGTTCGGTAAAAATCTCCATAGGCGAAGCTTTGAAAATTTTTACAGGTTACCAGGTTAGAGTTACAGAGGAGGTCTAGTGCTAGAATTGTTGCACGCGCTCTAACGCACGCGGCGATACCTCACATATGTGGTTTGAACGGCGTTTACATATGTGGGCGGGACTTACATGTGCGTTCGCTTCTAAGCGCGAGCTACCGGGGACAGGGGCGTTTAAAAAAAAAAATATTATTTTACTTATTTTTTTTTATTTTTACTTTTTTTTTTATCACTTTTAATCCTATTACAAGGGATGTAAACATCCCTTGTAATAGGAATGGTGTGTGACAGGTCCTCTTTATGGAGAGATGCGGGGTCAATAAGACCTCCCCCTCCCCCCACATCTCTCCTCCAGGCTGGAAAGCATGAGATCAGTGAAAAAAAATTCACAGATCTCATGCTTACTAGCCGCAATGGCGGCTTTGTTTACATCTGAGGACCTGGGCGTGACGTCATCACATCGCGCCCGGGCCTCCGACGATCATAGAGATGACTGGTGACCATCTGGTCACCAGTCATCTCTATGCTCGTCACTTGACCCACCACCGGCACCGGACAATTCTCTCCGGGTCCCCGATGGCACTTGTACCAGAGTGACGGGAAGAGAAGAGTATGGAGAAGGAAAGGAACTGCTCATGATCCAAAGCATACCACCTCATCTGTGAAGCATGGTGGTGGTAGTGTCATGGCGTGGGCATGTATGGCTGCCAATGGAACTGGTTCTCTTGTATTTATTGATGATGTGACTGCTGACAAAAGCAGCAGGATGGATTCTGAAGTGTTTCGGGGAATATTATTATCGGCTCATATTCAGCCAAATGCTTCAGAACTCATTGGACGGCGCTTCACAGTGCAGATGGACAATGACCCGAAGCATACTGCGAAAGCAACCAAAGAGTTTTCTAAGGGAAAGAAGTGGAATGTTATGCAATGGCCAAGTCAATCACCTGACCTGAATCCGATGGAGCATGCATTTCACTTGCTGAAGACAAAACTGAAGGGAAAATGCCCCAAAAACAAGCAGGAACTGAGGACAGTTGCAGTAGAGGACTGGCAGAGCATCACCAGGGATGAAACCAGCGTCTGGTGACGTCATCGCGTTCCACCAGGGATGAAACCCAGCGTCTGGTGACGTCATCGCGTTCCACCAGGGATGAAACCCAGAGTCTGGTGAAGTCATCGCGTTTCACCAGGGATGAAACCCAGCGTCTGGTGACGTCATCGCGTTCCACCAGGGATGAAACCCAGAGTCTGGTGACGTCATCGCGTTCCACCAGGGATGAAACCCAGCGTCTGGTGACGTCATCGCGTTCCACCAGGGATGAAACCCAGCGTCTGGTGATGTCATCGCGTTCCACACTTCAGCCTGTAATTGACTACAAAGGATTTGCAACCAAGTAATAAAAAGTGAAAGTTTGATTTATGATTGTTAATCTGTCCCATTACTTTTGGTCCCTTAAAAAGTGGGAGGGGCACATATACAAACTGTTGTAATTCCTACACCGTTCACCTGATTTGGATATAAATTTCCTCAAATTAAAGCTGAAAGTCTGCAGGTAAAGCACATCTTGTTCCTTTCATTTCACATCCCATGTGGTGGTGTATAGAGCCAAAAAGACTAGAATTTTGTCCATGTCCCAATATTTATGGACCTGACTTTACGTCGGCAGAATGGCACGGGCAGGCAGGGGCGATCGCGCACCCCCGGGGGCCCGAGGCGGTCAGTATCATTGCAGGAGCGATCCGTCCTGAGGGGGAGGCCACTGATTCAGGCCCCCCCCCCTCACGATCAATCCTGACGAATGAGAAGCTTCCTCTGCCTTTGAACTGTAAACACAGGTCAGAGGAAGTGAGGTCATCTCTCCTCGTGCTTCCTTTTTCGTTGGAAGCCGAGGAGAGAAAACGTCTCAGAGTGAGTTGCACAACACTACACTAACACCAGTACACATAGGCACACAAATCACCCACCCCCCCGATTACCCCCCCCCAGTTAACCCCTGCACCCCCTGTCACAGTGTCAGCAATTGCAGTGTTCATTTTTTTAATGATCACTGCATTTGGTGTTATTTGTGACTGTTATAAGTGTTAGGGCAATTAGTGGTAGACCCCTTTAGGTCTAGGGTACCCCTCTAACCCCCCCTAATAAAGGTTTAACCCTTTCACCCCCTGTCTCCAGTGTCACAAATAGATCTTTTTTTCGGTTCGCCATATTGGTGTAACGGGTGACGTTAGTTAGCCAGTTAGTTATTTAGGTTCACCGTCAGGTTTTTATAGAGTCAGGTACCCTCATATACTACATAACAACGGTTAAAAACACTTACAACAAGTAATGTTAAAGAAGGCTTATCGTGAACTGGCTCGTCCGCCAGAATGTCCTTGGTCCTTACTCCTGCATGGCCCGCCAGAATGTCCTAGGTCCTCACTCCTGTATGGCCCGCCAGAATGTCCTAGGTCCTTACTCCTGCATGGCCCGCCAGAATGTCCTAGGTCCTTACTCCTGCATGCCCCGCCATAATGTCCTAGGTCCTTACTTCTGCATGGCCCGCCAGAATGTCCTAGGTCCTTACTCCTGCATGGCCCGCCAGAATGTCCTAGGTCCTTACTCCTGCATGGCCCGCCAGAATGTCCTAGGTCCTTACTCCTGCATGGCCCGCCAGAATGTCCTAGGTCCTTACTCCTGCATGGCCCGCCATAATGTCCTAGGTCCTTACTCCTGCATGCCCCGCCAGAATGTCCTAGGTCCTTACTCCTGCATGGCCCGCCAGAATGTCCTAGGTCCTTACTCCTGCATGGCCCACCAGAATGTCCTAGGTCCTTACTCCTGCATGGCCCGCCATAATGTCCTAGGTCCTTACTCCTGCATGGCCCGCCAGAATGTCCTAGGTCCTTACTCCTGCATGGCCCACCAGAATGTCCTAGGTCCTTACTCCTGCATGGCCCGCCAGAATGTCCTAGGTCCTTACTCCTGCATGGCCCGCCATAATGTCCTAGGTCCTTACTCCTGCATGGCCCGCCAGAATGTCCTAGGTCCTTACTCCTGCATGGCCCGCCAGAATGTCCTAGGTCCTTACTCCTGCATGGCCCGCCAGAATGTCCTAGGTCCTTACTCCTGCATGGCCCGCCAGAATGTCCTAGGTCCTTACTCCTGCATGGCCCGCATGGTTCAGGTTCCATTAGAAGCAGTGGAGGTGAAAGGACGTTTATGGGGTATGTAGGAAGTCCACACCAAACCAGCCTGGAAAGCTCGGGCAGACTTGACGGTACCAGGAGGGAACCAAGTTGCTGGAATGCTAAGATGGAAACAGTCTACGCGCTCTGAGCTGTCTTCTCCTTCTGAAGGCCTTTAGAAGGCCTGTAATATTGAACTTAGGCCTTCTGTTTGTTTACAGAGCTGGCCCAACTCTGAGGATGGCAGCCCCACAGTGCATCACAAACTTGTGCCTGGGCATCAGAGACTATTATCACCGCCCCAGCAGCTCCTGCTGCATATTTTGTCAGAACTACTGTTCAGCGTACACTTCATGCGCCTGATCTTATGACTTCTTCTACCAGATATATTTTGAAGAAAGGCTGATTGGGGTTCCTCATATCTGCTTTTTCGCACACAGGCCACCACCTGGGATGCAGTGTTGGGTCAGCCCCCTTGCCCATGGCTGCTGTCACATTAAGGTTCCATGGATACCACGGCCTATCAGGAGGCAACTCTCTCGACTGGCACTGGTTTAAATCCCTCTACCTTCCCTTCTTATATTAGTATCGTCTATCCCTCAATTCTCATTACTTTAGACTAATGGTTCTCAACCTCGTCCTCAAGTACCCCCAACAGGCCATGTTTTGGGAATTTCTCTTAGATAAAATAGCTGTCCAAGATACCAAGCCATTGACTCTGATTTAAAGCACCTGTGCAAAATAAAAGGAAAACCTGCAAACATGGCCTGTTGGGGGTACTTGAGGACTGAGGTTGAGAACCATTGCTTTATACCTCTTCTCCACCCCACAACTTATTCATATCACCCACACTCCTACCCTTCCCCATCTTACTACAGTCACCTCCACCTGCAAATGCTGATCCCACATGCTGACCTAAACACCAGGACAGGGAGGTATGTGCGTTTATATACTGCCCACTCCCATCTTATTTCCCTCACCCTCCTTCTTCCTCTAATCTAAGTGAGTTTGGGGTGGAGGATCTTGACTGGCCTGCACATAGTCAAGCACAGTCATGTTGGAACAGGAAGGGGCCATCCCCCAATTGTTCCCACAAAGTTGGGAGCAGGAAATTGTCCTAAATGTCTTGGTATGCTGACGCCTTAAGAGTTCCCTTCACTGGAACTAAGGGGCCAAACCCAACCCCTGAAAAACTACCCCCACACCATGATCCCCCCTCCACCCCCACACCATAATCCCCCCTCCACCCCCACACCATAATCCCCCCTCCACCCCCACACCATAATCCCCCCTCCACCCCCACACCATAATCCCGCCTCCACACCATGATCCCCCTCCACCAAATGCTTTGGACCAGTGCACAAAGCAAGGTCCATAAAGACATGGATGAGCGAGTTTGGGGTGGGGGAACTTAACTGGCCTGGACTGAGTTCCAGAGAAGGGAAGGCGTCAGCATACCAAGACATTTTGAACAATTTCATGCTCCCAACTGTGTGGGAACAGTTTGGGGATGACCCCTTCCTGTTCCAACATGACTGCGCACCAGTGCACAAAGCAAGGTCTGTAAGGACATGGATGAGCGTGTTTGGGATGGAGGAACTTGACTGTCCTGCACAGAGTCCTGACCTCAACCCCATAGAACACCTTTGGGATAAATTAGAGCAGAGAATGCGAGCAAGGTCTTATCATCCAACATCAGTGCCTGACCTCACAAATGTTTTTTCTGGAAGAATGGTCAAACATTCCCATAGACACACTCCTAAACCTTGTGGACGGCCTTCCCAGTAGAGTTGAAGCTGTTATAGCTGCAAAGGGCGGGGCCAACTCAATATTGAACCCTCCGGACTAAGACTGGGATGTCATTAAAGTTCATATGTGTGTAAAGGCAGGTGTCCCAATACTTTTGGGAATATAGTGTATATTTATGTATGTATAATAATGCGGTGGTCCCCAAACTGTGGCCGGGGGGGGGGGCGGATGTGGCCCTTTGCTTTTCATCTAGCCCTTGGGGCATTATTTCTACCACTGTTACACTATTCTGCCATCAACAATGGGGTGCTATTCCTCCTATTGACACCAACAATGGGGTGCTATTCCTCCTATTGACACCAACAATGTGGTGCTATTCCTCCTATTGACACCAACAATGGGGTGCTATTCCTCCCAATGACATGAATAATGGGGCACTATTCCTCCCAATGCTGCCAACGATACGGTACTATTCCTCCAACTAATACCAAAGGTGTTGAAGTTTACTCCCACTGATGCCAGGAAAATTTCCACTCCCACTGGCCACAGTCTGACCCCTCTAAAGTCTGAAGGACAATAAATTAGCCCTTTGTATGGAAAGTTTGGAGACCCCGGTAATTTTGGATTGTCACATTACGACACTAACACCATTCATTGCCTTTATGATCATGGTGGCTTATAGACCGCCCACCTCAATTCTTTTCATTTGCAAACAACCTGATCTGGACGTGTCCATCAATCTGCAGGTCTTGTCACCAGTCCAGCACAAAGTTGTTATTGAAGTTCTCTCTCCTGATCTCCTGGTACTTTGGGATGATAAAAGTTGGCAGTGAATTCCCTGAGATCTGAGCCCCGGAGTATAACGTTCTCTCTGTGTGTGTTTTATAATTAAACAAGAAGTCATCTCAGATCTTCAGAGACGAAAGCTCAGAAGATGAATCACCCAGAGAAGGAAGAGAGGAGATATAAATGGAGCCGCACAACATACAGATCAGAAGAGATCCTGGAAGGAAGTCATAGATGGAAGTCACCTCAGAATCAGTACATCGCCAGACCATTCCGTCAGTCCATCCTGACCCCTTCCTACCTCCTCCGTAAGTATCCATCCTGATCCTTCCTACGTCCTCTGTACGTATCCATCCTGACTCTTCCTACCTCCTCCGTATGCATCCATCCTGACCCCTTCCTACCTCCTCCATACGTATCCATCCTGACCCTTCCTACCTCCTCCGTACGTATCCATCCTGACCTTTCCTACCTCCTCCGTACGCATCCATCCTGACCCTTCCTACCTCCTCCATACGTATCCATCCTGACCCTTCCTACCTCCTCCGTACGTATCCATCCTGACCTTTCCTTTCTCCTCTGTATGCATCCATCCTGACCCTTCCTACCTCCTCTGTACGCATCCATCCTGACCCTTCCTACATCCTCCATATGCATCCATCCTGACCCTTCCTACCTCCTCCGTATGCATCCATCCTGACCCTTCCTACCTCCTCCGTAAGTATCCATCCTGATCCTTCCTACGTCCTCTGTACGTATCCATCCTGACTCTTTCTACCTCCTCCGTATGCATCCATCCTGACCCTTCCTACCTCCTTCGTACGTATCCATCCTGACCTTTCCTTTCTCCTCTGTATGCATCCATCCTGACCCTTCCTACCTCCTCTGTACGCATCCATCCTGACCCTTCCTACATCCTCCATATGCATCCATCCTGACTCTTCCTACCTCCTCCGTATGCATCCATCCTGACCCTTCCTACCTCCTCCGTAAGTATCCATCCTGATCCTTCCTACGTCCTCTGTACGTATCCATCCTGACTCTTCCTACCTCCTCCGTATGCATCCATCCTGACCCTTCCTACCTCCTCTGTACGTATCCATCCTGACCTTTCCTACCTCCTCCGTACGTATCCATCCTGACCTTTCCTTTCTCCTCTGTATGCATCCATCCTGACCCTTCCTACCTCCTCTGTACGCATCCATCCTCACCCTTCCTACATCCTCCATATGCATCCATCCTGACCCTTCCTACCTCCTCCGTATGCATCCATCCTGACCCTTCCTACCTCCTCCGTACGTATCCATCCTGACCCTTCCTACCTCCTCCGTAAGTATCCATCCTGATCCTTCCTACGTCCTCTGTACATATCCATCCTGACTCTTCCTACCTCCTCTGTACGTATCCATCCTGACTCTTCCTACCTCCTTCGTATGCATCCATCCTGACCCTTCCTATGTCCTCCGTATGCATCCATCCTGACCCCTTCCTACCTCCTCCATACGTATCCATCCTGACCCTACCTACCTCCTCCGTACGTATCCATCCTGACCTTTCCTACCTCCTCCGTACGTATCCATCCTGACCTTTCCTTTCTCCTCTGTATGCATCCATCCTGACCCTTCCTACCTCCTCTGTATGTATCCATCCGGACCCTTCCTACCTCCTCCGTATGTATCCATCCTGACCCTTCCTACCTCCTCCGTACGTATCCATCCTGACCCTTCCTACCTCCTCCGTACATATCCATCCTGACCCTTCCTACCTCCTCCGTACGTATCCATCCTGACCCTTCTTACCTCCTCCGTACGTATCCATCCTGACCCCTTCCTACCTACTCCGTACGTATCCATCCTGACCCCTTCATACCTCCTCCGTATGCATCCATCCTGACCTTTCCTGTCTTCTCCGTATGCATCCATCCTGACCCTTCCTACCTCCTCCGTACGCATCCATCCTGACCCTTCCAACTCCTCCGTATGCATCCATCCTGACCCTTCCTACCTCCTCCGTACACATCCATCCTGACCTTTCCTTTCTCCTCCGTATGCATCCATCCTGACCCTTCCTACCTCCTCCGTATGCATCCATCCTAACCCTTTCTACCTCCTCCGTACGTATCCATCCTGACCTTTCCTGTCTTCTCCGTATGCATCCATCCTGACCCTTCCTACCTCCTCTGTACACATCCATCCTGACCCTTCCTACCTCCTCCGTACACATCCATCCTGACCCTTCCTACGTCCTCCGTATGCATCCATCCTGACCCTTCCTACCTCCTCCGTACATAGTTACATAGTTACATAGTTAGTCAGGTTGAAAAAAGACAAAGTCCATCCAGTTCAACCATAAAAAAATAACTAAAATAAAATAAAAAAATATCGTGCAATCCCATATACCCAATTCTATACCCACAGTTGATCCAGAGGAAGGCAAAAACCCCAGCAGAGCATGATCCAATTTGCTACAGCAGGGGAAAAAATTCCTTCCTGATCCCCCGAGAGGCAATCGGAATTACCCTGGATCACCTTTACCTAGAACTGTTAGTACTCAGTTATATTATGTACATTTAGGAAAGTATCCAGGCCTTTCTTAAAGCAATCTACTGAGCTGGCCAGAACCACCTCTGCAGGGAGTCTGTTCCACATTTTCACAGCTCTTAGGCCTCGTACACACGACCGATTTTCTCGTCGTAAACAGTCAAGAAAAGTGCCGCGAGAGTTTTTTTGTCTAGAAAAACGTTCGTGTGTATGGTTTTACGACGAGAAACTTGACGAGAATCTCGACGAGAAAATAGAGAACCTGCTCTCTATTTTCTCGTCAGGATTCCAGATTTCCTCGTCGTGTTTCTCGTCGGCCTGTTTTGTGACGAGAAAATGGTTCGTGTGTATGCTTTTACGACTCTTCCAAAAGCGCGCATGCTCACAAGCAACTATGAGACGGGAGCGCATCTTCTGGTAAAACAAGCCTTCATAATGGAGAGAGCACATTCGTCACGCTCATAAATATTTCATCGTTTAAATGTTCTGCATTGAATTCTTCGTTAGAATGTTACATTAATCAAAACGAGAGACCTTCTTTTGCTGCTGATATTCACACAGAGTTCTGCCTTATTTTTAACCTTTTTCATGCTGCTCTTTATAAGATTTATGTGTATTATATCGTGCAAGTTTTTAGGAATAATTTAAATGGTTAGATTTTTCAAAATGATGTTAATTATAATTTCTCAATGTTTTGATAGCGATCTCACATTTAATTTTCTAATCTATATTTTTAAAATTTCACACCATGTTTTTGAGCTAATCAGATTTAGTTATTCTTTTGGGGGGGTGATATCTGTGCCTTTTATTGTCAGTCAAATGTATCTGCTTACTCCAAAGCTTGTTTTTTTTTATTTAAAAATACACATAGTCAAGTATGAACTTAAACAAAAAACACATTTATTCATGTTTATAAATTAAATAAAGAGAAGGCAGCGCTGGAGAAGCTGCTGCCATTTGTGCATCCCAGGGACCCCAGAGCACACACCAACCCTGTGTGGACACTAAAATTGGGAGCTTGAGAAGGCCCACATTTCAGAACACAATCTGATGCTGGCCTCCCAGAGGTCAGGAACAGCAGCAGGTGAGATATATGTCCCAAGTGTGTGGTACTACAACAGGCTGCCTTCTGTCCGACCAGTGCGACCACAATGAAGCAAGGCCATCACTTCCTCTTCTTCCTGGCAACCTTCCCTGCAGCCTTTCCTGAAGCCTTTCCTGAAGCCTTTCCTGCAGCCTTTCCTGCAGCCTTCCTTCTTCGTTTAGCTGGAGGCTGGCCCACTGGAGGGGTACTCCTGTCAGGAGGAGGAGGTGGAGGTGTAGCAGAAGGGGGTGGGGCAGAAGAAGAAGGTGGAGGTGTAGCAGAAGGGGGTGGGGCAGAAGGTGGAGGTGTAGCAGAAGGGGGTGGGGCAGAAGGTGGAGGTGTAGCAGAAGGGGGTGGGGCAGAAGGTGGAGGTGTAGCAGAAGGGGGTGGGGCAGAAGGTGGAGGTGTAGCAGAAGGGGGTGGGGCAGAAGGTGGAGGGGTAGCAGAAGGGGGTGGGGCAGAAGAGGAAGGTGGAGGTGGAGGTTGAGGTTGGGTCAGTTGGGCCACCTCACATATGGCGGTATTGGGGGTAATTTGCTCCATCACCCCCTTGTTGAGCAAGGTGATGAGCAGGGGTTCGCATAGGAGGCGTTGCTCCATGCTCATCACCTTGAACTTAGCCTCCACTAGGCCGGCAATGGCCTCTTCAGGGGATGTGGGCTCCTTGAGGGTGGCATGGGCCTCTTTAATAAGGGCCATTGCTGCGTCACTGGTGGTCCTGTCCCTCCTGCCTCTTTTGTGAAGCCTGATGGGAGGCACCTGGGATCTGGTGCTTCTCCTTTGCCCTGCCACCTCCTGTCTGCCACTGGGCCCTGCCCCCTCCTGGCTGCCACTGGGCCCTGCCACCTCCTGGCTGGTACTGGGCCCTGCCACCTCCTGGCTGCCACTGGGCCCTGCCACCTCCTGGCTGGTACTGGGCCCTGCCACCTCCTGGCTGCCACTGGGCCCTTCCTCCTCCTGCCTGACAGTTTCCAGACCCTCCTCCTGGCTGATTTCATCCTGTGTATGAAAAAGAAACATAGTTTAATATGTTGGTTTAATCTTTGCCTCAAACTTTGTAATCCTGATGGAAGCAATTAGAATGTAAATGCATAAATCCTTGCTTTAAATTTACCACTACATCAGCTTGACTATTTACCACACAATTAAGTGCAGAATAATGTCTACAGATCATGATTTCACTTGTTGAATACAAAATAATGTATGTTTCTCATCCTGACATATTTGGGAAACATTAATTTTATCCCACTACATTTTCAGTTAATACTATACCTGGCTCCAGATGGACAAATCAGGATCATCCAGGATGGCTGCCTCCTCTTGCTCCAGAGAAGGCTCAGGTTGGCTGCAGGGAAGTCTGGGGGGAAGAGTGGAGAGTGATGGCCTTGGCTCAATGTGGTCATCCAGGAAGGACATCCTGCTGTAGTACCACAAAACCGGGACATAAACATCATCTGCTGCTGCTCCTGACCTCTGAGAAGCCAGCACCTTAGAGCGTTCAGTCCTGTAGGTACCTCTCAAGCTCCCAATTTTAGTGTCCACTTGTTTTGCTGTGGCTGTGGGCACCTTGGTATGCACAAATGGGAGCAGGGTCTCCAGCGCTGCTTTTCTCACCCCTTTTTTTTTATGGATGGGGTTTTTGCTCTCCCACAGAGCCGGCAGCTCCCTTACCCGGTCAATAAATTCCGCCAGGAACTCTTTGTCGCTAATAAAGACATTCATATTGTATCTGCAAGTAAAATAATTTATATTTAAATAATGTGAGGCAAACAGTCTAACCCCCTTCACATCCTAGTCACCATATATATCCTCCACCAATCTCAAGACAGTATAGGCCCACAATTTTTACAAGTCTCACAAAATCACATACCTTCGTTCGCACGTCCGTCACTTGAACTCCTCTCTCCGCACACCGAACGTACTATAGTCACATGTGTGTTTGCTATATACACACCACGCATGCGTCCAAATTCGAACACGTCGCTCCGCACACGTCGCCCGCCCATGACGTTCTAACTAACATCTTTTCCCCGCCCCTTCTCTTTCGGCACGCAGACAGATATGGCGGAGTTACAGCAGGTGTCTGATAATTCCGCAACTAGCGAGGAGACAAGCCCGGAGACCGAGGACACGTCACGATCAAGGAGGAGATTCAAGGCATCGAATATGTCTTTGGCGGAGATGGCGGAGATGGTGGACATCTTGGTCAAGGCTGATTATGATGCCAAGCATGGGCCGTATAGCAAACCAAATAGAAGGAAGGCCAAAATCCTCACTAAAGTTGTGAAGAGTCTGAGGGCGAAGTTCGGGGTGAAACGCTCAAATGAGCAGCTCAGAAAGAGGTGGTCAGACCTCAAACTGAGGGAGCCAGACCAGTTGAGGAGCATAAAGAGGATGCTCGCTAAAAGTAAGTAAAATGACGACCTTTCTGCTATTAATCTTTTTAGAAACTGACTTTTTTTTTTTTTTTTTCATATTGGACTCCCTTCCAAAATGTAATATTTTGAACTAGGTTGGGCACAGTAATCGTTCGTTACGTTACCGACACTTCGTTCGGCCACTATCCGCGGTTTTGGCTTATTTAAGACCCCCAAAAGTAATTAGACATCTGCCATTTTTGATCAAGTATTGTGGCAAATTTTTAAGTCTAGATGATGTGTTTGTAAGGAGAATGAAATGCAAACTTTAATCAGTGTAAAGGAGAGGACACTCAGCAGCTGCTTCCACATCTGTACTTTGGAGCACTATAGTGTGGGCCACCAGACCCGTCTTTTTTGGGTGTCCCACACAGGTGCATCAGAGTTTATTTGTGGTGCCTCCATGTCCAAAAAATTACATCCAAATGTGAATACTAAACATATTTGGGGTCATAAATAATGCATTTTTCTTTAAATTCCGCACAAACACACACTTGTACCCCACTTCCAAACAATTTAGCCTGTTTTAAGTTTAAAAATGAGATTTTTACAGTGTGATAAATAGACCTTTGGTTTTATTCTCATAGGGGAGAGAAGACTGGGAGGAGGACACTCCAGGGAGCACATGCACCCCACAACTTCCAAGCAACCCCAAACTCCCAAAGATCCACAACCGAAAGATGTGCAGGAAGTTGAGGTGGAGGAAGGAGAAGTGCAGGAAGGAGAGGTGGATGACGTTGTGGATCTGGTCACCACAACAGGTCAGTATCTGACACCACAGCTTAAGGTAAGCGAGGTAGGCCTGCAGAGTTTTATTATTTTTTTTTTATGGTTTTTAGGGGATGGAAATGTTGTGAAGGATAGCACACCGTTCTCTGCTGACAGTGCCCTCCGCCTCATCCAGCAAGTGATGGAATGTAGCACGGAACTGGACCTAATTAAACAAAGAATCCATGTGATGGAACAAACATTTAAAGACATTCTCAATGTTTTGGGGAGAATTCAATAAGCCATCCAAACACATTTGTTTTTACATGTTTGTTTTTATATTTTTACTAATTTTTTGAGTAACAAAGCAGCCAAAAATTGAATATGCACACAGTGTGTGAACATGTGCTATCTGCCATCAGGGGATATCCATGTACGTCTTTTGTGGGTGCAACCCCTTCCTCGTATCAAAAGTCGGTGAACTGAGGAAGGGGATGCACCCCCAAAACACGTCCATTGATCACCCCTGATGGCAGATAGCACATGTTGACAATAGGGATCAGGATTGTAAACTTCCTATTTGCAAAAAAGTAAAAATGTGTGCATATTGAATTTTTGGCTGGGCAAGGGGTGGCAGGACCCCATATTAGGACGGGCACATAGAGACATAGTTTGTGTAACTGAATGTCTCAGATTGCTCAGAGGTATCCAATGTTGTCATTTTAGAAATGCAAGTGGTATTTTTGTATTTTCATAAGCCAAAATTTGCCGGGTTGTGGCCAGGCCAACCCCAAAGTAAAACAAAAAAAAATGTGCAGAGAGTAAAAAATTTGACCACAAACAACGTGTAGCTTCTTTTTATAATACTCTCTAAGCTTATTTGGTTCTTTTGTAAGGTAACATAGTGAAATTGGTTATTATTTACTAAAGTAAAATACACTTGCCACTACAAATGCACAAAGACAAACTAGGAGACAGGAAAGAACAAATAATTAAAGGTTTAAACAAGATTTTTATTGGGATACTTAGACATAGGCTGGCATAGGAATTGCCCCCCTACCCGTGAAATACTCCATGTATTTGTCCCGAACCACACGGGCATTTTGGGGGGGCAAGCCAGGACGGGCAGATTCCAGGCCCGGAAGGGGATTTGCAGGGGAAAGTCCAGCCTCTGGCAAAACTGAGGCCATATATGAATTAGATTTGCGGCAAAGAAAATTGTGTAGCACACAGCAGCATAACACTACATAGTTTATTTTGTAGTCCGCCAAGTGGATGGAAGTCATAAAAAGGCGGAACCGGCTGGCCATTATGCCGAAGGCATTTTCAACGACTCTTCGGGCCCTGGCCAGCCGGTAATTGAACACACTCTTCTCTGGGGTCAGGGTCCTCTGTGGAAATGGCCTCATAAGATGCCGTCCGAGTCCGAAGGCTTCATCAGCCAAGAAAACAAAGGGGAGTCCTTCAATATTCCCTGCATCCGGTGGCAATGCAAGGTCGTCACTCTGGAGACGGAGGGCAAACTCCGTCTGGATGAAGGATCCCCCATCGGACATCCGGCCATTCTTCCCTACATCAACATAGAGGAATTCATACCGTGCTGACACCACCGCCATCAGCACAATGCTATGAAACCCCTTGTAGTTGTAGTAGTAGGACCCAGAACGGGGTGGCGGCACGATGCGGACGTGCTTCCCGTCTATGGCACCACCGCAGTTGGGGAAGTCCCACCGCGTGGCAAACTCCGATGCCACAGTCTGCCATTCCTGTGGCGTGGAAGGAAGCTGTGGAGTGAAACAAGATGAAATAATATTAGAAAAACAAAGGCATACATTACAAGCAAATTCTAAACCAAAAAATTAGAGACCAACATCAATCTAATTATACGTTTATTAAGGTGTGTAAAAAAAGTATAATGGAAGGCTCATTTATCATATTCATCACCCCCTCTGATGGGCCATTACTAAATTATTTTGGGGGGGGGGGAGATGTGTTTGGCCACAGGATAGCATTGCAGTGGCGGTGCGTCCAGAGTGGGCGCTGGAGCACTGTCCCCTCTCTCCTGTGCCCATCACTCAGAACAATACATAGGTTCATGCGTTGCATGAACCTATGTATTGTCTATGCCGCACACTATTCAGGTGGATGGCCTCTTGTAAAGCGACCGACATATGAATAATTGTGTCATTTAGGGGGTTAAAATTGCAGAGCAGAAACAGGTATTAAAAAAGTCTTGCAAATTACAACCTGAGGGATGTAATTGGCTTCCTCAAAGAAAAATCGGGGACGCAAGGAGGGGGCATTCCTTGTGTAAACACTGACAGGCTGCTCTGGCAATCATGTTCACCAAGTCTGTTTAATGGTAACATGATTGGCTGATGCAACATGAAGGGAAGGAGAAGACATCAAGGACAGAAGAAGGATGGCGCTGACCACAAGAAGGTAAGTGCAGGGCTGGGGGGAAACTGGCTGCATTAGAGGGGACTAAATGGCTGCATTGGAGGGGACAACTGGGGGCGTTTATTAGGCAACAGAGCAAAAAAGGAGGAAGTTTATTTCCGAAATTGGGGTTGGAACCCCCCAACATTTGGAGCAACAGGCGCCCCTGCTGGAAAAGTTAGTGAGGGGAAATATTTAGGGAGGATAAAAAAGGGGCAATCTAAAGCTTCCAACATGCATGGGGACAAAGGGGACATTCTCAGCATATTACAATCATGGTAATTAGGGAAGGATGAAAGAAATACAATACATTAGCATACATGTAATACATAAAATGTGATGTTAAGGGAGAAAACTTACCCTAATATAGTCCTCCTGCAGGACTTGTATAATAGCAGAACAGGTGTCTGGGATTATGAGGCCCAGAGACTGGGGGGAGATGCCTGTGGTGAACTTCAAGTCCTGAAGACTTCTCCCTGTCGCCAGGTAACGCAACGTGGCGATGAGCCTCTGCTCAGCACTGATGGCTTCCCGCATAACGGTGTCCTTCCTGGTAATATAGGGGGACACCAAAGCCAACAGTTCCTGAAAAACGGGGTCAGACATCCTCAGAAAATTCCTGTAGTCCTCAGGATTATTCTCGACGATCTCCCGCAGCAGAGGCATGTGGCAGAATTGGTCCCGCTGGAGCAACCAATTCTTGGTCCATGAACTCCTCCTCACACCATTCATGGACTGGTCTTGGTCCAAAACAAGCAGACCAACACCAAGCGCACGCACAGCACGAACTCGACGACGAGAACGTCCAGGCGACATGGCTAGGAAACGGTCGTCTAATCAGAACGTACAGAACAGAACGCACTTTAGAACAGCAAGGCCTATGAATAACGAACTGAAATTCAGAAACGAACAGGCAATAACGCACTGTAAAACAGATACGACCTGTCTAGACGCCCTGAAAGTCAAGATACGAACCCACAAGCACAAACTGAACCGCAGAAAACGATCTGAAAAGTACGAAGACTGAAAAGCGCGAATCGTCTCTTCCCAAACTTTTACTTCACACGCGGTAACACGAGATCAGCAAAAGCAGCCCAAGGGGTGGCGCCAAGAAAAAAGATCTTCCCCTTTATAGTGCCGTCGTACGTGCTGGACGTGAGCGCAGAGAACCACGAGGAAATTGGAAAATGACAGTGTGTACGCATAGAAAGCTTGACGAGAAAATCGACAAGCTTAACAAGAATCTCGTCGAAAAAAACGACGTGTTTTTTACGACGAGAAAATCGGTCGTGTGTACGAGGCCTTACTGTGAAGAAACCTTTCCGCATTTGGAGATGAAATCTTTTTTCTTCTAGACGTAAAGAGTGCCCCCTTGTTCTCTGTGTTGACCGTAAAGTGAATAACTCATCACCAAGTTCACTATATGGACCCCTTATATATTTGTACATGTTAATCATATCCCCCCTTATTCTCCTCTTCTCAAGAGTGAATAAATTCAGTTCCCCTAATCTTTCTTCATAGCTGAGCTCCTCCATGCCTCTTATCAGTTTGGTTGCCCTTCTCTGCACTTTCTCCAGTTCCCCGATATGCTTTTTGAGAACTGGTGCCCAAAACTGAACTGCATATTCCAGATGGGGTCTTACTAATGATTTGTACAGATGATGTCTCTCTCTCTGGAGTCCATACCTCTCTTATACAAGAAAGGACTTTGCTGGCTTTGGAAACCACAGCTTGGCATTGCATGCCATTATTGAGCTTATGATCTACCATAGCCATCCTTATATATCCATCCTGACCCTTCCTACATCCTCCGTATGCATCCATCCTGACCCTTCCTACCTCCTCTGTACGTATCCATCCTGACCCTTCCTACCTCCTCTGTACGCATCCATCCTGACCCTTCTTACATCCTCCGTATGCATCCATCCTGACCCTTCCTACGTCCTCCATATGCATCCATCCTGACCCTTCCTACCTCCTCTGTACGTATCCATCCTGACCCTTCCTACCTCCTCTGTACGCATCCATCCTGACCCTTCTTACATCCTCCGTATGCATCCATCCTGACCCTTCCTACGTCCTCCGTATGCATCCATCCTGACCCTTCCTACCTCCTCTGTACGTATCCATCCTGACCCTTCCTACCTCCTCTGTACGCATCCATCCTGACCCTTCTTACATCCTCCGTATGCATCCATCCTGACCCTTCCTACGTCCTCCGTATGCATCCATCCTGACCCATCCTACCTCCTCCGTATGCATCCATCCTGACCCTTCCTACCTCCTCCGTATATATCCATCCTGACCCTTCCTACGTCCTCCGTATGCATCCATCCTGACCTTTTCCTACCTCCTCCGTACGTATCCATCCTGACCCTTCCTACATCCTCTGTACGCATCCATCCTGACCCTTCCTACATCCTCCGTATGCATCCATCCTGACCCCTTCTACGTCCTCCGTATGCATCCATCCTGACCCTTCCTACCTCCTCCGTACGTATCCATCCTGACCCTTCCTACCTCATCCGTACGTATCCATCCTGACCCTTCCTACCTCCTCTGTACGCATCCATCCTGATCCTTCCTACATCCTCCGTATGCATCCATCCTGACCCCTTCTACGTCCTCCGTATGCATCCATCCTGACCCTTCCTACATCCTCCGTATGCATCCATCCTGACCCCTTCTACGTCCTCCGTATGCATCCATCCTGACCCTTCCTACCTCCTCCGTACGTATCCATCCTGACCCTTCCTACATCCTCCGTATGCATCCATCCTGACCCTTCCTACACCCTCCGTATGCATCTATCCTGACCCTTCCTACCTCCTCCGTATGCATCCATCCTGACCCTTCCTACCTCCTCCGTACGTATCAATCCTGACCCTTCCTACCTCATCCGTACGTATCCATCCTGACTCTGACCCTTCCTACCTCCTCTGTATGCATCCATCCTGACCTTTCCTTTCTCCTCCGTATGCATCCATCCTGACCCTTCCTACCTCCTTCGTATGTATCCATCCTGACCCTTCCTACCTCCTCCGTATGCATCTATCCTGACCCTTCCTACCTCCTCCGTATGCATCCATCCTGACCCTTCCTACCTCCTCCGTACACATCCATCCTGACTAGGGATGAGCTCGGTGTTCGAGTCGAACACACGTTTGACTCGAACATTGGCTGTTCGCTCGTTCGGCGAAGATCGAACGTTATGGGCCGTTTGCGCCAAATTCGAGTGACGCGAACGGCCCACAATACACTGCGCCATCGCAGTGCAATCCCGGCGCTGTGATTGGCCAAGCATGCACTGTGACCCTGCATGCTTGGCCAATCACAGCGCCAGACAGCGAGGAGAGCCATAATTGGCCACAGGCAGGATGCCTGTGGCCAATCATAGCTCAAGGGAGTTTAGTACATGCCCCCCACTATTAAAGGCCGCCAGCGCGGCGGCCTCGTGCAGTGTGTTCCGGCGTGCAGGGAAAGAGATACATAGGCAGGGACAGTGTGTTCTGTGTTCTATTGTTTTCTCAGGCATCTGCAGGAGTTAGTGGGTGTTGTGTGCCTGCAGCACAGTATACACCTGTATATATCCGTCATTGCTGTTCTCTAATACAGGCATCTGCAGGAGTTAGTGGCACAGTGTACACCTGTATATACCCATCATTACTGTTCTCTAATACAGGCATCTGCAGGAGTTAGTGGCACAGTGTACACCTGTATATACCCATCATTACTGTTCTCTAATACAGGCATCTGCAGGAGTTAGTGGCAAAGTGTACACCTGTATATACCCATCATTACTGTTCTCTAATACAGGCATCTGCAGGAGTTAGTGGCACAGTGTACACCTGTATATACCCGTCATTGCTGTTCTCTAATACAGGCATCTGCAGGAGTTAGTGGCACAGTGTACACCTGTATATACCCGTCATTACTGTTCTCTAATACAGGCATCTGCAGGAGTTAGTGGCACAGTGTACACCTGTATATACCCGTCATTGCTGTTCTCTAATACAGGCATCTGCAGGAGTTAGTGGCACAGTGTACACCTGTATATACCCGTCATTACTGTTCTCTAATACATACCCATCATTACTGTTCTCCAATACAGGCATCTGCAGGAGTTAGTGGCACAGTGTACACCTGTATATACCCGTCATTACTGTTCTCTAATACAGGCATCTGCAGGAGTTAGTGGCACAGTGTACACCTGTATATACCCGTCATTACTGTTCTCTAATACAGGCATCTGCAGGAGTTAGTGGGTGTTGTGTGCCTCCAGCACAATATACACTACCCAATTGCTGGTTTTTCGCATCTCCCTGCAGGCCATTACTATGTCTGGAAGGCCAACAAAGAGAGGCAGACAGTCACGAGCCAATAAAAGAGGGCAAGCAGGCTCTGTGTCTGGGGGCAACAGTGCTGGTCGTGGACGCGGTGCACTGTCATCAGCACGTGGCCATGGGACACGCTTGTCCTTATTTTCAGCAGCTAGACGTGTTGAGCCGCATCATGCCGAAGACTTGGTAGAGTGGATGACCAAGCCCTCCTCATCCTCCTCATCCTCTCTCACCCAGGCTCAGGGTACTGGCAAAGCAGCTGCCAAAGCGTCCTCTTCCCTCGTATCAATGTCATCATCAGTCACTCCTTCCCTAGACCCACCATGTCCTCCTGAGGAGTCCCCCAAACTGTTTGAGCACAGTGTTGGGTACATGCTCCAGGAGGATGCCCAGCGTTTCGAAGGGTCTGATGATGATACCCAGCTAGAGGAAGGCAGTAGCGTGAGCGCAGAGAGAGGGGATGCTCAAGAAGGACAGCAATCTGGCAGTCATGTTCCAGCAGCTGCAGCATACTGCCAGATTGGCTCCAGTGATGAGGAGGGAGGGGATGATGAGGTCACTGACTCCACGTGGGTGCCTAATAGGAGAGAGGAGGAGGAGGATGAGGAGGAGGCACATCTCCAACGAGGCAGGATGCCCTCCGGGGGCCAGCGTAAGGGAAGCACACCGACTGAATCACACCGCAGAGCTACGCCTGTGCAGGGCGCTGCCTATGCCCGTTATTCCAAAAGTTCTTTGGTGTGGGCCTTTTTTGAGTCGAGTGCATCAGATCGCATCGCTGCTATTTGCAACATATGTCTCAAGCGTATATCGCGTGGCCAAAACATCAGCCGCTTGGGCACCACTTGCTTGACTAGACATATGTTGACCTGCCATGCAACTCGTTGGCAAGCGTACCTTAAAGACCCACACCAAAGAACAAAGCGGACCTCTCCTTGCTCCTCATCAGCTGGGATCTCCAACCCCACTATACCTTCAGTCCTCTCTGAAACCTGCACTGAAAGGAATGAAGGTGTAGAATTAGGTGTGTCACCGCCAAGTACTTGCGGGCACTCTGCTAGCAGTACACCGACGTCCGATTCTAGCAGGCAAATTTCCCTGCCCCAGCTGCTGGACCGTCGAAAGAAGTTCACTCCCAGCCATCCACATGCCCAGCGGTTGAATGCAAGCTTGGCTAAATTTCTAGCACTTCAACTGCTACCTTTTCAGTTGGTAGACTCGGCCCCCTTCCGTGAGTTTGTGCAATGTGCGGTTCCTCAGTGGCAGGTTCCCAAACGCCACTTTTTCTCACGGAAGGCGATTCCGGCTCTCTACGGGCATGTGGAAGGCAATGTCCATGCCTCGCTGGACAGGGCAGTCAGCGGTAAGGTGCATATTACTGCTGACTCATGGTCCAGCAGGCATGGACAGGGACGTTACCTTTCTTTTACGGCCCATTGGGTCACTCTTTTGGCGGCTGGGAAGGATGCAGGACAGGGTGCAGTAATGTTGTAGGTTGTTCCACCGCCACGCCTCCAAAATGCTGCTACTGGTTGTGACACACCTCTCTCCTCCACCCCCTCCTCTTCTTTTTCCTCCATGGCCTCTTCCTGTGCTTTGTCCTCGGATCCAGCGGTGCTCCGTAGGCGTTCAAGGGGCTACGCAAGTACGCAGGCAAAAAGATGCCATGCCGTGCTTGCGCTGGTGTGTTTGGGGGACAGGAGCCACACTGGGGCAGAGGTTCTGTCAGCTCCTCTCCGCCCTTTGACAGGGACAACTGACCCATGTGCCCTGTGTGGCTCACGTCCTTAACCTGGTGGTGCAGCGGTTCTTGGGCAGGTACCCGGGCTTACAGGATGTCCTGAGGCAGGCCAGGAAAGTCTGTGTGCATTTCCGCAGATCATATAATGCCAGTGCTCAGCTGGCTGAGCTGCAAAAGGAGTTGAACCTGCCCAAGAACCGCCTTATATGTGACATGCCCACCAGGTGGAACTCAACGTTGGCCATGCTGCAGCAGCTGCACACGCAGCAGAGGGCCATTAATCAGTACCTGTGCGACTACGGCACCAGGACAGGGTCAGGGGAGCTCGGGTTTTTTTCACCACGCCAGTGGGGCATGATCAGGGATGCATGCACTGTCCTGGCACCATTTGAGGAGGCCACGAGGATGGTGAGCAGTGACAGTGCATGCATCAGTGACACTGTACCTCTTGTCCACCTGTTGGAGCATACGCTGAATGGAATAATGTACAGGGCACTTGAGGCAGAACAGAGGCAAGAAGAGGAGGACTTCCTTGCCTCTCAAGGCCCCCTTTACCCAGACAGTGTTCCTTGTGTCCCACCCATCACACAGGAAGAGGAGGAGGAGGATTGTGTCAGCATGGAGGTGGAGCATGGCACTCAGCATCAACAGCAGCAGTCTTTTAGGGATGATTTACAGTCCTAACAAACCCGTGGACTTGTACGTGGCTGGGAGGAGGTGGCTGCGGATCATGTCGTCCTTAGTGACCCAGAGGACTCCGGACCGAATGCCTCAGCTAACCTACGCTGCATGGCCTCCCTGATCCTGCAAAGTCTGCGGAAGGATCCTCGTATTCTTCGGATCAAGGAGAGGGACCATTACTGACTGGCCACTCTCCTTGATCCACGGTACAAGGGTAAGGTTGCGGACCTTATCTTGCCGTCGCAGAGGGAGCAGAGGATGAGACAACTCCGGGAAGCCTTGCAGAAAGGTCTGTGCAACGCGTTTCCAGAGACTGGGAGGTTACAAACTCCTGGTCCTGGACAACGAGTTGCTGAGGCTTCGGTCAGTAGCAGAAGGAGCGGTGTAGAAGGTGGCCGTCTGACCGATGCGTTCAGACAATTTTTTAGTCCGCAGCCCCAAGGTATGATCGGTTCCAGCAACCATCGCCAGCGTCTGATATACATGGTGCAGGAATACCTAGGGGCAAGGTCAGACTTGGACACCTTCCCCACCAAAAATCCTCTGGCTTACTGGGTCTTGAGGATGGATCACTGGCCAGAACTTGCACAGTATGCAATTGAGCTACTGGCCTGTCCTGCATCCAGCGTTCTTTCGGAACGCACATTCAGTGCTGCTGGAGGCTTTGTCACGAATTACAGGGTGCGCCTGTCTACTGACTCGGTTGATCGACTGACCTTCATAAAGATGAACCAGTCTTGGATCACCACCAGCTACCAAGCACCTTAAGCTGATATAACAGAATAATTTATTTTCAAATGTCACATCCCTTCAAGACTGCCTATGCTGATGCTGAGTGACTGTCCTGTTATGTTGACTGACTATCCTCCTCCTCCTCAATGATCCGATTGATGATGATAGCTTGGAAGAACATTTTTGTTTCTGGGTGCCGCCACCAGTGGCTAAGGCCCAATTTTTCAGCCCCTGTTTAACAGGGGCGTGTAATTACAATTTTTGATGCAATACTTTGCAACAGGGCTCATTGCTGTGCTCCAAGTACAGTACCTGTGAGGGGTTGCAGTGTTGTGGCACCAGTGCCTAAGGCCCAATTTTTCTGCCCCTGTTCAACAAGGGCATGTAATTACAATTCTTGATCTCATAATTCACAGCAGGGCCCATTCCTGCGCCCACCAAGAGTAACTGTGAGGGCTTACAGTGTTGTGGCAACACCACCACCAAAGGCCCAATTTTTCTGCCCCTCTTCAACAGGGGCATGCAATTACAATTCTTGATCTAATAATTTACAGTAGGGCCCATTCATGCGCCCACCAAGAGTAACTGTGAGGGCTGACAGTGTTGTGGCACCAGCACCACCACCAAAGGCCCAATTTTTCCTACCACTGTTCAACAATGGCATGTAAATACAATTCCTGATATAATAGTTCACAGCAGGGCGTTCCAGCACCCACCAAGAGTAACTGTGAGGGCTTACAGTGTTATGGCAACACCAACATGTAAGGGGCAAATTTCTGTAGAGTATATACGGCAGGCCCCTACTTTCAAACATCCAACTTACAAACGACTCCTCCTTACAAACGAAAGGAGACAACAGGAAGTGAGAGGAAATCTACCCCTAAGAAGGGAAATTCTCTCCTGTAAGAGTTAATATGGGAAAAAGGGGTCTCCTCTCTACTGATGCTTTATCAGCAATCCTTGTTTCAATAAAAACCCCAAATTTTCAAAAACATTTGTCATTGGGACGGAAAGTGAGGTGAAATGTTCTGAACAGGGGCACAGACAGCAAAACTAATGTTACAGGGGTGATAACCCTTCCCTATGTTTTCCAAAAAGCTTAAAAATAGATTTTTTGCCTGGAGCTACACTTAAACAATGTACCTGTTCAAAATTACAAACAGATTCTACATAAGAACAAACCTACAGTCCCTGTCTTGTATGCACCGCCTGTATACGGCTGTTCAGAGTATATAGGGCCTTTTTTATTTTGTGTGCGGGGTTCCCCTTAATATCCATACAAGACCCAAAGGGGCTGGTAATGGGCTGGGGTAAGGGGGGGGGGGGTGATGGGGTAGCTATGCCATTTTTCTCAAAGATTTTCATCCATATTACTGGGACCACACATTACATTAAAGCCGCAAGCAGTTTTAAATGGCTTTTTTTCCCTTTAGAAGTGTTATTTTGTGCAGGGACAGTTCTAAACACGGGAAACACGTGGCACTTCACAGGCATACTATACACACCCCCCAGGTACGATATTTAAAGGAATATTTGACTTTTTTTTTTTCACTTTATGCATCATTAAAATGACTGCTCCCAAAAAACTGCAGTTTTTAAAACTTCTTTTTGCATTGATACATGTCCCCTGGTGCAGAACCCGGGTTCCCAAACCCTTTTTAGGACAATAACATGCATATTAGTCGTTATAATTAGCACTTTAGATTTCGAACGTTCGCGTCCATTGTATTTAATAGGGTTCTAGTTTGTGCGAACTTTCGGTCCGTTCGAAGGTTCTGGTGCGAACCGAACCCGGGGGTGTTCGGCTCATCCCTAATCCTGACCCTTCCTACCTCCTCTGTACATATCCATCCTGACCCTTCCTACCTCCTCCGTACGTATCCATGCTGACCCTTCCTACCTCCTCCGTATGCATCCATCCTGACCCTTCCTACCTCTTTCATATGCATCCATCCTGACCCTTCCTACCTCCTCCATATGCATCCATGCTGACCCTTCCTACCTCCTCCATATGCATCCATCCTGACCCTTCCTACCTCCTCCATATGCATCCATCCTGACCCTTCCTACCTCCTCCGTATGCATCCATCCTGACTCTTCCTATCTCCTCCGTACGCATCCATCCTGACCCTTCCAACTCCTCCGTATGTATCCATCCTGACCCTTCCTACCTGCTCTGTATGCATCCATCCTGACCTTTCCTACCTCCTCCGTATGTATCCATCCTGACCCTTCCTACGCCCTCCGTATGTATCCATCCTGACCCTTCCTACCTCCTCCGTACGTATCCATCCTGATCCTTCCTACCTTCTCCGTACGTATCCATCCTGACCCTTCCTACCTCCTCCGTACGTATCCATCCTGACCCTTCCTACGTCCTTCGTATGCATCCATCCTGAGCCTTCCTACCTCCTCCGTACGTATCCATCCTGACCCTTCCTACCTCCACCGTACGCATACATTTTGACCCTTCCTACCTCTACCTCCTCCATATGCATCCATCCTGACCCTTCCTCCATCCTCCGTACGTATCCATCCTGACCCTTCCTACCTCCTCCATACGCATCCATCCTGACCCTTCCTACCTCCTCCATATGAATCCATCCTGACTCTTCCTATCTCCTCCGTACACATCCATCCTGACCCTTCCTCCATCCTCCGTACGTATCCATCCTCACCCTTCCTACCTCCTCCATATGCATCCATCCTGACCCTTCCTACCTCCTCTGTATGCATCCATCCTGACTCTTCCTATCTTCTTCGTATGCATCTATCCTGACCCTTCCTACCTCCTCCGTACGCATCCATCCTGACCTTTCCTACCTCCTCCGTACGTATCCATCCTGACCCTTCCTACCTCCTCCATACGTATCCATCCTGACCCTTCCAACTCCTCCGTATGTATCCATCCTGACCCTTCCTACCTCCTCCGTATGTATCCATCCTGACCCTTCCTACCTCCTCCGTATGTATCCATCCTGACCTTTCCTACCTCCTCCGTACGTATCCATCCTGACCCTTCCTACCTCCTCCCTACATGTCCATCCTGACCCTTCCTACCTCCTCCGTACGTATCCATCCTGACCCTTCCTACCTCCTCTGTACGCATCCATCCTGACCTTCCTACCTCCTCCATACACATCCATCCTGACCCTTCCGTCTGTCCACCCTGACCCCTTCCTACCGCCTCCGTATGTATCCATCCTGACCCTTCCTACCTCCTCCGTATGTATCCATCCTGACCTTTCCTACCTCCTCCGTACGTATCCATCCTGACCCTTCCTACCTCCTCCCTACATGTCCATCCTGACCCTTCCTACCTCCTCCGTACGTATCCATCCTGACCCTTCCTACCTCCTCTGTACGCATCCATCCTGACCTTCCTACCTCCTCCATACACATCCATCCTGACCCTTCCGTCTGTCCACCCTGACCCCTTCCTACCGCCTCCGTATGCATCAGGTGAGAAATGAGGACAAAACTATTTATTTCCGTAAAAAAAAAAAAAATTCAGAGAATCAAGGTGGTCTTATCCTAACAAGAATACCATAACCAATATGGCGGCTCCTCGTAACATCCTGAGTACTGTCCGTGATACTTTTTTTTATTTGTGCTAACATTCACATTTTCAGGACAAGTTTTCGGGGTGTCTCCTTCTTCTAAGGTCCAGGCAGTACTCCAACTTTAACCACCTGACCTCCGGAAGGTTTTCCCCCCTTCATGACCACCAGGCTATTTTTTTTCTATTCGGCACTGCGCTAATTTAACTGGTAATTGCTCGGTCGTGCGGCTCTGTACCCAAATGTAATTTATATAATTTTATCACACAAGTAGAGCTTTCTTTTAGTGGTATTTTATCACGTCTTTGTTTTTTTTGTTTTTTTATTATATAAACAGAAAAATACAGAAAATTTTAAATCTTTTTTCTTAATTTCTGTTGTATTTTCAGCCTAAATGTATTTTGATCCATTTCTTTGGTGAAAATAATCCAAATCAATGTATGTTATTTATCTGTAAGAAAGTTGTCCAGGAAATTTTAAGCTTCTCCTATAAGCAAATAATTTCCTTGTGCTTAAAAACACAAATATAGCTCTCTTGTATAACGCCGGGAAAAGCTGGCTGGTATCCCTTATGCTGCGTACACACGATCTTAAATTCCGACAAGAAAAGTTTGATGTGAGCTTTTGGTCGGAAATTCCGACCGCGTGTAGACTCCATCGGAATTTTTCTGTCGGAATTTCCGACAACAAAAATTTTAGAGCTTGGTTCTCAATTTTTCCGACAAGAAAAGTTCTTGTCGGAAATTCCGATCGTCTGTATGCAATTCTGACGCACAAAAAAAACACGCATGCTCTGAATCAATTTGACGCATGCTCGGAATCATTGAACTTAGTTTTTCTTGGCTCGTTGTATGGTTGTACGTCACCGCGTTCTTGACGATCGGAATTTTGTGTGACCGTGTGTATGCAACACAAGTTTGAGCCAACATTCCTTCGGAAAAAAAAATCCACGGTTTTCTTGTCGGGATATCCGATCGTGTGTACGGGCATTAGTAACACAGACACAGATGCTGGTATCATTTTGAGCTTAGCAGAATCCTCTATAAAATGGGCAGCTCCATTTATTTATTCTGTCAACGTGAATAACAAAAGAAGGTGGTGGCTTCAGAATCAGCCAATCAGACATTTGTATTCTTTTAAAAGAACCAATCACAGACATATATACATATATATATATATTCAAATAGAATATCATTAGTGATGTGTGTAGGCAGTCGTGTGCAGAGCCATGCAGCAGGCTTTCTGTGAGAAACAAAGAGTCTCACAATTTGAACACTACAAAGATGGCTCTGAACATGACCGTATGCACACCACTCCACCGCTACCAATGACGCAAACCATACTCTATCATGGCTCAGTGGGGCATAATTTTTGGATGGTTATGCTATAATTCCCATGTACGCAGATCTGTTTGCTTGGAGTCGTTAATGCAGTCACCATGAAGTGGCCAGTCTCTTGGTGAGGTAGGAACGAACATCCCTAAAGAGCAAACATATCTGACGTGTCCAAGGGAAGGTTTTCGCGGCCAATGGTCTTCCACCAACGTCTGTATGTGCGAATACGCTCACATGAGCGCATTACAGCAAAACCGACACTGGAGGACATCTGACAACATATATTAATAAAAATTTCCACAACAGTCTTCCTCTTTGTCATACGCTCCCACGTGTCCTTCGATGAATCTTGATCCTCTTCTTACACCTGGATAGGAATCAGTCCTTACAGTCCATATGAGTCCATAAAAAGGAAAACACCGCTTGACATGTAGACTCTGTTCTTCAGGAGGGATGACTTAGAGGAGAACAATACGGCCGGTCGGTCTGGGATCCTCTGTGTCTTGTACTTGGGTTGGGCTTCGGGGCATCTCATCTTGGCGAGGAAGATGTGGTCATCTGCTCGGGTTCTTTTCACTCGTCCAATCAGGTAACAGGAGCACCTCATCACGGCATATAGAAGGAATAGAAACAAAAACAACATAAGTATATATACCCCTACTTCCTTCAACCATGATCCGCTGCAAAATAAAAAATCCCCAAGGATTCCCAGACCCTTAAAAGGATTCCAACCTTCACTAGCTATAGCTCTGGCTTTGCTTTGCAGGGATCTAAACGTATCTATATGGGCCATCTTTTAATAGAAAGGTCTGGTCTGCCGTTGTTCTTGTGGGATCTTCCTTGTGGCTTCAACAGTTTAAATGAACATCCTATCCACAATGGATGAGAAATTGTTCAATTGTATCATAAGCTCAAGCCTCCTCCACCTAGTACAAGCAGGAAACCATGCCCAGATCTGGTCGGGGTTGGTGAACAATTCCCTTCTAGCTGTCCCTGCCATTCTTAACTTCTCTTGCGCCATCAGATCCTCACAATCGGCCGCGACATAAGATGCTGGGACGAGTTTCACCATCACGCATGAACCTTTTGCATTAGGGGGGAATTACCTTATAAGCTGCAGATCCGCATAAGTACCAAACTAAAGTTGAAGCACACTTGTGGGCTACCTAGTTGTCCCGATACCCAAACTGGCAAGAAGCAGAGGTATTATTAAAACTATAACCAATTTTACCCCCTAGCAGTGATAGTAGTAACTGAGTTAAAGTAAATGGCGTTACTTAACGCAGTTACTTTAGAGGGTAACGAGTAATCTAACTGATTACTCTTCCCCTCATGGTAATGCCGTTCCCATTACTTGGGCGGCGTTTACCGCAATTACATCTACAGCCACTAGATGGCAGTAGTGTAATTCCTCCTCTCCTCTATGACCGGGTCTCTCTCATGACACGGCACTGACGGCAGTCACGCTGCTCCCCACGGCCCCTCCTCTCTTCTCGTCTATCCCCATTTGCTTGTGACATCATCTGGGATGGACAAGAAGAGTGGAGGGGCCGCCGGGGAGTAGCGTGACTGCCGTCAGTGCCGTGACATGAGAGAGAACTTATTACACATTGGCTGGTAAACAATGTGCTATGTGCCCTGCCCTGATGTGCTATGTGCCCCGCCCTGATGTGCTATGTGCCCCGCCCTGATGTGCTATGTGCCCCATGCCCTGATGTGCTATGTGCCCTTATGTGCTATGTGCCCTGATGTGCTATGTGCCCTGATGTGCTATGTGCCCTTATGTGCAATGTGCCCTGATGTGCTATGTGCCCTGATGTGCTGTGCACCCTGATGTGCTATGTGCCCCATGCCCTGATGTGCTATGTGCCCTGATGTGCTATGCGCCCTGATGTGCTATGTGCCCTGATGTGCTATGTGCCCCATGCCCTGATGTGCCTTTATGTGCTATGTGCCCTGATATGCTATGTGCCCCATACCCTGATGTGCTATGTGCCCCATGCCCTGATGTGCTATATGCCCTGATGTCCTGATGTGCCCTCATGTGCTATGTGCCCTGTGCCCCATGCCCTGATGTGCCCTGATGTGCTATGTGCCCTGATGTGCTATGTGCCCCATGCCCTGATGTGCTATGTGCCCTGATGTGCTATGTGCCCCATGTCCTGATGTGCTTTGTGCCCTGATATGCTATATGCCATATGCCCTGATGTGCTATGTGCCCCATGCCCTGATGTGCTATATGCCCTAATGTGCTATGTGCCCAATGTCCTGATGTGCTTTATGCCCTGATGTGCTATGTGCCCTGATGTGCTATGTACCCTGATGTGCTATGTGCCCTATGCCCTGATGTGCTTTGTGCCCTGATATGCTATATGCCATATGCCCTGATGTGCTATGTGCCCCATGCCCTGATGTGCTATGTGCCCTGATGTGCTATGTGCCCAATGTCCTGATGTGCTTTATGCCCTGATGTGCTATGTGCCCTGATGTGCTATGTACCCTGATGTGCTATGTGCCCTATGCCCTGATGTGCTATGTGCCCTGATGTGCTATGTGCCCAATGTCCTGATGTGCTTTATGCCCTGATGTGCTATGTGCCCTGATGTGCTATGTACCCTGATGTGCTATGTGCCCCATGCCCTGATGTGCCCTGATGTGCTATGTACCCTGATGTGCCCTGATGTGCTATGTACAATGATGTGCTATGTGTCCCATGCCCTGATGTGCCCTGATGTGCTATGTGCCCTGATGTGCTATGTGCCCCATGCCCTGATGTGCCCTCATGTGCTATGTGCCCTGTGCCCTGTGTCCTGATGTGCTATGTGCCCTGATGTGCTATGTGCCCCATGCCCTGATGTGCTATGTGCCCCATGCCCTGATGTGCTATGTGCCCTGTGCCCCATGTCCTGATGTGCTATGTGCCCTGATGTGCTATGTGCCCCATGCCCTGATGTGCTATGTGCCCCATGCCCTGATGTGCTATGTGCCCCATGTCCTGATGTGCTATGTGCCCTGATGTGCTATGTGCCCTCAAAAAAAAAAGTCACAGTTACTTTGCTGAGTAACTAATTACTTTTTCAATGTAGTAACTGAGTTATTAACGCAATTACTTTTTGGGAGAAGTAATTTGTAACTGTAACTAATTACTTGTTTAAAGTAAGATGACCAACACTGCCCTCTAGAAATGTATCATTAAGTTCTATTGACAAGTGAAACAAGGGGGTACCTAGGCGCCTACCAATTGGTGTAAATAAATATATATAAACTATAATAAAAAAAGTGCTAATGTAAATATCAATGACAAGCAGCAGCTAAACTTCTGTAGTGTGACCAACACAGATAAATATAGTAGAAAATTTTGAAGCAGCGCTAATTATCAAAGTGCAAGGTGCTAAAAGTGAAAAGTGCTATTAAATGGTCCAATAAGGCAATAAGTGTAAAAGTATCTAACAATACATGTGCATCATATAGTCCAAAAGAAGAAAAAAACTTGGTATATATATTGTGAGGGTGAGAGCCCCTGGCTTAGAAGAAATGTGTTTGAAATGGACACAGGACTCTCAAAGAAGCTATTTGAGAAGTTCCAGCAAAAGATTGCTGAGCAGAGAAAACTATGCTTTAAGTTTTCTCTGGATTTTGTAAGTCTGGATTGGGGCTGGAAACTTGAAGACTTCAAAGTGCATTGGGAGTAGTGATGAGCCGAACACCCCCGGGTTCGGTTCGCACCAGAACCCGCGAACGGACCGAAAGTTCGTACGAACATTAGAACCCTATTAAATACAATGGATGCGAACGTTCGAATTCTAAAGTGCTAATTATAACAACTATTATGCATGTTATTGTCCTAAAAAGGGTTTGGGAACCCGGGTTCTGCACCAGGGGACATGTATCAATGCAAAAAGAAGTTTTAAAAACGGTCGTTTTTCGGGAGCAGTCATTTTAATGATGCATAAAGTGAAAAAAAAAAAAGTCAAATATTCCTTTAAATATCGTACCTGGGGGGTGTCTAAAGTATGCCTGTGAAGTGCCACGTGTTTCCCGTGTTTAGAACTGTCCCTGCACAAAATGACATTTCTAAAGGAAAAAAAAGCCATTTAAAACTGCTTGCGGCTTTAATGTAATGTCTGGTCCCGGTAATATGGATGAAAATCTTTAAGAAAAATGGCATAGCTACCCCATGACCCCCCCCCCCCCTACCCCAGCCCATTACCAGCCCCTTTGGGTCTTGTATGGATATTAAGGGGAACCCCGCACACAAAATAAAAAAGGCCCTATATACTCTGAACAGCCGTATACAGGCGGTGCATACAAGACAGGGACTGTAGGTTTGTTCTTATGTAGAATGTGTTTGTAATTTTGAACAGGTACATTGTTGAAGTGTAGCTCCAGCCCAAAAATCTATTTTTAAACTTTTTGGAAAACATAGGTAAGGGTTATCACCCCTGTAACATTTGTTTTGCTGTCTGTGCCCCTGTTCAGAACATTTCACCTCACTTTCCGTCCCAATGACAACTGTTTTTGAAATGTGGTGTTTTTCTTGAAACAAGGATTGCTGATAAAGCATCAGTACAGAGGAGACCCCTTTCTCCCATATTTATTCTTACAGGAGAGAATTTTCCTTCCTAGGGGTAGATTTCCTCTCACTTCCTGTTGTCTTCTTGCGTTTGCAAGTAGGAGTCGTTTGTAAGTTGGATGTTTGAAAGTAGGGACCTGCCGTATATACTCTGCAGAAATAGGCCCCTTAGTTGTTGGTGTTGGCACAACACTGTAAGCACTCACAGTTACTCTTGGTTGGTGCTGGAACGCCCTGCTGTCAACTATTATATCAGGAATTGTAATTACATATAATTGTTGAACAGTGGTAGTAAAAATTGGGCCTTTGATGGTGGTGCTGGTGCCACAACACTGTAAGCCCTGACAGTTACTCTTGGTGGGTGCAGCAATGGGCCCTGCTGTGAATTATTAGATCAAGAATTGTAATTGCATGCCCCTGTTGAACAGGGGCTGAAAAATTGGGCCTTTCGTGGTGGTGGTGGTGGTGGTGGTGTTGCCACAACACTGTAAGCCCTCAGAGTTACTCTTGCTTGGTGGGTGCAGGAATGGCCCCTGCTGTGAATTATTAGATCAATAATTGTAATTACATGCCCCTGTTGAACAGGGGCTGAAAAATTGGGCCTTAGGCACTGGTGGCACAACACTGCAACCCCTCACAGATACTGTACTTGGAGCACAGCAATGAGCCCTGTTGCAAAGTATTGCTTCAAAAATTGTAATGACACGCCCCTGTTAAACAGGGGCTGAAAAATTGGGCCTTAGGCACTGGTGGCACAACACTCCAACCCCTCACACATACTGTACTTGGAGCACAGCAATGAGCCCTGTTGCAAAGTATTGCTTCAAAAATTGTAATTACACGCCCCTGTTAAACAGGGGCTGAAAAATTGGGCCTTAGCCACTGGTGGCGGCACCCATAAACAAAAATTATCTTCCAAGCTATCATCATCAATCGTATCATTGAGGACTCGGAGGAGGAGGATAGCCAGTCAACATAACAGCACAGGCACTCAGCATCAGCATCAGTCTTGAAGGGATGTGACATGTTAAAATCAATTAGTCTGTTATATCAGCATCAGGTGTGTGGTAGCTGGTGGTGATCCAAGACTGGTTCATCTTGATGAAAGTCAGTCGATCAACCGAGTCGGTGGACAGGCGCACCCTGTGATCCGTGACAAATCCTCCAGCAGCACTGAATGTGCGTTCCGAAAGAACGCTGGATGCAGGACAGGCCAGTAGCTCAATTGCATACTGTGCAAGCTCTGGCCAGTGATCCATCCTCAAGACCCAGTAAGCCAGAGGATTTTCGGTGGGGAAGGTGTCCAAGTCTGACCCTGCCCCTAGATATTCCTGCACCATGTTTATCAGACGCTGGCGATGGTTGCTGGAACCGATCATACTTTGGGGCTGCGGACTAAAGAATTGTCTGAACGCATCGGTCAGACGGCCACCTTCCCCACCGCTCCTTCTTTGACTGGCCGAAGCCTCAGCAACTCGTTGTCCAGGACCAGGAGTTTGTAACCTCCCAGTCTCTGGGAACGCGTTGCACAGACCTTTCTGCAAGGCCTCCCGGAGTTGTCTCATCCTCTGCTCCCTCTGCGACGGTAACATAAGGTCCGCAACCTTACCCTTGTACCGTGGATCAAGGAGAGTGGCCAGCCAGTAATGGTCCCTCTCCTTGATCCGAAGAATACGAGGATCCTTCCGCAGACTTTGCAGGATCAGGGAGGCCATGCAGCGTAGGTTTGCTGAGGCATTCGCTCCGGAGTCCTCTGGGTCACTAAGGACGACATGATCCGCAGTCACCTCCTCCCAGCCACGTACAAGTCCACTGGTTTCTTGGGACTGTAAATCATCCCTAAAAGACTGCTGCTGATGATGCTGAGTGCCAGCCTCCACCTCCATGCTGACACAATCCTCCTCCTCCTCCTCCTCCTCCTCCTCTTCCTGTGCGATGGGTGGGACAGAAGGAACACTGTCTGGGTAAAGGGGGCCTTGAGAGGCAAGGAAGTCCTCCTCTTCCTGCCTCTGTTCTGCCTCAAGTGCCCTGTCCATTATTCCACGCAGCGTGTGCTCCAACAGGTGGACAAGAGGTACAGTGTCACTGATGCATGCACTGTCACTGCTCACCATCCTCGTGGCCTCCTCAAATGGTGCCAGGACAGTGCATGCATCCCTGATCATGCCCCACTGGCGTGGAGAAAAAAAACCAAGCTCCCCTGACCCTGTCCTGGTGCCGTAGTCGCACAGGTACTCATTGATGGCCCTCTGCTGCGTGTGCAGCCGCTGCAGCATGGCCAACGTTGAGTTCCACCTGGTGGGCATGTCACATATAAGGCGGTTCTTGGGCAGGTTCAACTCCTTTTGCAGCTCAGCCAGGCGAGCACTGGCATTATAAGATCTGCAGAAATGCACACAGACTTTCCTGGCCTGCCTCAGGACATCCTGTAAGCCCGGGTACCTGCCCAAGAAACGCTGCACCACCAGGTTAAGGACGTGAGCCACACAGGGCACATGGGTCAGTTGTCCCTGTCGAAGGGCGGAGAGGAGGTTGGTGCCATTGTCGCAAACCACCATTCCTGGCTTAAGCTGGCGTGGCGTCAACCACCTCTCGGCCTGGCCCTGCAGAGCAGACAGGACCTCTGCCCCAGTGTGGCTTCTGTCCCCCAAACACACCAGCGCAAGCACGGCATGGCATCTTTTTGCCTGCGTACTTGCGTAGCCCCGTGAACGGCTACGGAGCACCGCTGGTTCATAGGACAAACCACAGGAAGAGGCCATGGAGGAAGAAGAAGAGGAGGGGGTGGAGGAGAGAGGTGTGTCACAACCAGTAGTAGCATTTTGGAGGCGTGGCGGTGGGACAACCTCCAACACTACTGCACCTTGTCCTGCATCCTTCCCAGCTGCCAAAAGAGTGACCCAATGGGCCGTGAAAGAAAGGTAACGTCCCTGTCCATGCCTGCTGGACCATGAGTCAGCGGTAATATGCACCTTACCGCTGACCGCCCTGTCCAGCGAGGCCAAGACATTGCCTTCCACATGCCGGTAGAGAGCCGGAATAGCCTTCCGTGAGAAAAAGTGGCGTTTGGGAACCTGCCACTGAGGAACCGCACATTGCACAAACTCACGGAAGGGGGCCGAGTCTACCAACTGAAAAGGCAGCAGTTGAAGCGCTAGCAATTTAGCCAAGCTAGCATTCAACCGCTGGGCATGTGGATGGCTGGGAGTGAACTTCTTTCGACGGTCCAGCAGCTGGGGCAGGGAAATTTGCCTGCTAGAATCGGACGTCGGTGTACTGCTAGCAGAGTGGCCGCAAGTACTTGGCTGTGACACACCTAATTCTACACCTTCATTCCTCTCAGTGCATGTTTCAGAGAGGACTGAAGTTATAGTGGGGTTGGAGATCCCAGCTGATGCGGTGCAAGGAGAGGTCCGCTTTGTTCTTTGGTGTGGGTCTTTGAGGTAGGCTTGCCAACGAGCTGCATGGCAGGTCAACATATGTCTGGTCAGGCATGTGGTACCCAAGCGGCTGATGTTTTGGCCACGCGATATACGCTTGAGACATATGTTGCAAACAGCAGCTGTGCGATCTGATGCACTAGCCTCAAAAAAGGCCCACACCAAGGAACTTTTTGAATGACGGGCAGAGGCAGCGCCCTGCACAGGCGGAGCTCTGCGGTGTGATTCCGTCGGTGTACTGCCCTTACGCTGGCCACCAAAGGGCATCCTGCCTCATTGGAGATGTGCCTCCTCCTCATCCTCCTCCTCCTCCTCTCTCCTATTAGGCACCCATGTGGAGTCAGTGACCTCATCATCCCCTCCCTCCTCATCACTGGAGCCAATCTGGCAGTATGCTGCAGCTGCTGGAACATGACTGCCAGATTGGTGTCCTTCTTGAGCATCCCCTCTGTCTGCTCTCACCCTACTGCCTTCCTGTAGCTGGGTTTCATCATCAGGCCCTTCGAAACGCTGGGCATCCTCCTGGAGCATGTACCCAACACTGTGCTCAAACAGTTCGGGGGACTCCTCAGGAGGAGGACATGGTGGGTCTAGGGAAGGAGTGACTGATGATGAGTCTGACATTGATACCAGGGAAGAGGACGCTTTGGCAGCTGCTTTGCCAGTACCCTGAGCCTGGGTGAGAGAGGATGAGGAGGAGGAGGAGGGCTTGGTCATCCACTCTACCAAGTCTTCGGCATGATGTGGCTCAACATGTCCAGCTGCCGAAAAGAAGGACAAGCGTGTCCCATGGCCATGTGCTGATGACAATGCACCGCGTCCACGACCAGCACTGTTGCCCCCAGACACAGAGCCTGCTTGCCCTCTTTTATTGCCTCCTGACTGTCTGCCTCTCCTTGTTTGCCTTCCAGACATTCTAATAGATGGCCTGCAGGGAGATGGGAAAAAAGCAATAAGGGCTACCTTCAGGTGTCCTTCTCTGTCCCTTTACTTAAGGATTTCTAAATATGGTTCAGGATGATTGCTTTTGCACAGAATAGCACAACGACAATTTCCCTGACTGTCCAAAAAACAAGGATTTCAAAGATGGTTGATGAGGAATGCTTTAGCACACTATAGCACAAGGAGAATTCCCCTCACTTCCCTTCTTTGTCCCTAGAAACAAGGACTGGCACAGTGAAAGAAACTGACACTCTCCCTACCTATAGTTTTCTGTCCCTAGAAAAATGTTTTTGTAAGCACACTATAGCACAAGGAGAATTCACTCACTGTCCTTCCCAGTCCCTAGAAACAAGGACTTGCACAGTGAAAGAAACTGACACTCTCCCTACCTAGAGTTTTCTGTCCCTAGAAAAAATGTTTTTTTAAGCACACTATAGCACAAGGAGAATTCACTCACTGTCCTTCCCAGTCCCTAGAAACAAGGACTTGCACAGTGAAAGAAACTGACACTCTCCCTACCTACAGTTTTCTGTCCCTAGAAAAAATGTTTTTTTTTAAGCACACTATAGCACAAGGAGAATTCACTCACTGTCCTTCCCAGTCCCTAGAAACAAGGACTTGCACAGTGAAAGAAACTGACACTCTCCCTACCTACAGTTTTCTGTCCCTAGAAAAAATGTTTTTTTTAAGCACACTATAGCACAAGGAGAATTCACTCACTGTCCTTCCCAGTCCCTAGAAACAAGGACTTGCACAGTGAAAGAAACTGACACTCTCCCTACCTACAGTTTTCTGTCCCTAGAAAAAATGTTTTTTTTAAGCACACTATAGCACAAGGAGAATTCACTCACTGTCCTTCCCAGTCCCTAGAAACAAGGACTTGCACAGTGAAAGAAACTGACACTCTCCCTACCTACAGTTTTCTGTCCCTAGAAAAAATGTTTTTTTTAAGCACACTATAGCACAAGGAGAATTCACTCACTGTCCTTCCCAGTCCCTAGAAACAAGGACTTGCACAGTGAAAGAAACTGACACTCTCCCTACCTACAGTTTTCTGTCCCTAGAAAAAATGTTTTTTTTAAGCACACTATAGCACAAGGAGAATTCACTCACTGTCCTTCCCAGTCCCTAGAAACAAGGACTTGCACAGTGAAAGAAACTGACACTCTCCCTACCTACAGTTTTCTGTCCCTAGAAAAAATGTTTTTTTTAAGCACACTATAGCACAAGGAGAATTCACTCACTCTCCTTCCCAGTCCCTAGAAACAAGGACTTGCACAGTGAAAGAAACTGACACTCTCCCTACCTATAGTTTTCTGTCCCTAGAAAAAATGTTTTTTTTAAGCACACTATAGCACAAGGAGAATTCACTCACTGTCCTTCCCAGTCCCTAGAAACAAGGACTTGCACAGTGAAAGAAACTGACACTCTCCCTACCTACAGTTTTCTGTCCCTAGAAAAAATGTTTTTTTTAAGCACACTATAGCACAAGGAGAATTCACTCACTGTCCTTCCCAGTCCCTAGAAACAAGGACTTGCACAGTGAAAGAAACTGACACTCTCCCTACCTACAGTTTTCTGTCCCTAGAAAAAATGTTTTTTTAAGCACACTATAGCACAAGGAGAATTCACTCACTGTCCTTCCCAGTCCCTAGAAACAAGGACTTGCACAGTGAAAGAAACTGACACTCTCCCTACCTACAGTTTTCTGTCCCTAGAAAAAATGTTTTTTTAAGCACACTATAGCACAAGGAGAATTCACTCACTGTCCTTCCCAGTCCCTAGAAACAAGGACTTGCACAGTGAAAGAAACTGACACTCTCCCTACCTACAGTTTTCTGTCCCTAGAAAAAAAAATTTTTTAAGCACACTATAGCACAAGGAGAATTCACTCACTGTCCTTCCCAGTCCCTAGAAACAAGGACTTGCACAGTGAAAGAAACTGACACTCTCCCTACCTACAGTTTTCTGTCCCTAGAAAAAATGTTTTTTTTAAGCACACTATAGCACAAGGAGAATTCACTCACTGTCCTTCCCAGTCCCTAGAAACAAGGACTTGCACAGTGAAAGAAACTGACACTCTCCCTACCTACAGTTTTCTGTCCCTAGAAAAAATGTTTTTTTAAGCACACTATAGCACAAGGAGAATTCACTCACTGTCCTTCCCAGTCCCTAGAAACAAGGACTTGCACAGTGAAAGAAACTGACACTCTCCCTACCTACAGTTTTCTGTCCCTAGAAAATTTTTTTTTTTAAGCACACTATAGCACAAGGAGAATTCACTCACTGTCCTTCCCAGTCCCTAGAAACAAGGACTTGCACAGTGAAAGAAACTGACACTCTCCCTACCTACAGTTTTCTGTCCCTAGAAAAAATGTTTTTTTTAAGCACACTATAGCACAAGGAGAATTCACTCACTCTCCTTCCCAGTCCCTAGAAACAAGGACTTGCACAGTGAAAGAAACTGACACTCTCCCTACCTACAGTTTTCTGTCCCTAGAAAAAATGTTTTTTTTAAGCACAATTTAGCACAAGGAGAATTCACTCACTGTCCTTCCAGGTCCCTGGAAACAAGGACTTTCACAGTGAAACACACTGACACTCTCCCTACCTATCCTTCTCTTTCCCTAAACTAAAGGAATCCAGGTTAAGCAAGAAAGAAATAAAAGTCACTGTCCCTGCCTATGCTGCTCTATCCCTGCTCCGGAACACACTACACTAGGCCGCCGTGCTGGCGGCCTTTTATAGTGTGGGGCGTGTACTAAACACCCTCAGCAATAATTGGCCACAGGCATCCTGCCTGTGGCCAATCATTGCTCTCCTCGCTGCCGGCGCTGTGATTGGCCAAGCATGCGGGGTCACAGTGCATGCTTGGCCAATCACAGCGCCTGGATGACACTGCGATGGCGTAGTGCATTGCGGGCCGTTCGCGTCACTCGAATTTGGCGCGAACGGCCCAAATCGTTCGATCTTCGTCGAACGATCGAACAGCCGATGTTCGAGTCGAACGTATGTTCGACTCGAACACGAAGCTCATCCCTAATTGGGAGGGATGGAGTCTTCAGTCCTGTGTCCGGGTTTTCCGGGAGCTCTGCAGGTTGAGTGTGTGTCCAGGTGCACCCACTCGTTATAACACTTGTTATAAGGCAGAGCTGAACATGGCTCAGTGTGAGTGGGAAAGGAGTTGGTGTTAAAGCAGTTGCTGGAGGGAAGTGTGCTACTGAAAAAGAACTCAGGCAACATCCTTAAGATGTTTCTCCATGTGGGAGAGGTTCCAGGTCAGTAGACTGAGAGGGTTGGGCCAGCCGAGAGAGTCGGGGAGACTATAGCTGAGACAACTGGAAGAGAGTCTTGGGGACCAGAGGGGACTGTAAGTCTTGGAGGAGTGTGGAAGCCTGGAGTGTCAGGAGAGCCCTTCCTAGAGGCCAGGAGTGGGCCTGTGCAGCAAGGAACTGCGCCCAAGGCTGAGCGAGCCTTAAGAGCCAGGTGGATTGGCATTTTCATGTGTTAATGTTTTTGGGAGAAGAACCCCTGTGTGGGAAACCAAATACATGTTTGAACTTTACTTTCTGTTTCTTTCAATAAAAGTGGGCTACCGCACCCTTAAACCTTAGTTCCTGTTGGCTGTGAACTCGCCTACAATGCATCTATCACTGAGCTAAACATCCCCCAATGGTACAATATATATATATAAAAATTAGTCCAAAAAATGGTGTATCCCCAAAAAATATAAGTGTATAATCATATAGTTCACACAAAGGGTAGCAATCTCCCAAAAGAGACAACATTTTCCAGCAAGCGAGAAGAGAAGAGAGGGAGAAGAACAGGCGTGGGAGTCCATGTTTTCACATCAATAGGGAATCAACCATTACAGGCATATTTTTCACAATCCTCCCCCCGATGATACCAGCCTCTCACCTTATTGATGGACCCAGAAGGGTCAGACAAAACCTTGATCAATCTCCAGCATTAAAGATGATACACTCCAACTCCTGTGTATGTTCAGTAAGCAGGGATCACTGCAGCCTGCAGTCATTTCCAAACAGCAATAGAAGCAGTGGTCTGATCCTGCACATTGCTTCTATTGCTGGAAATTACTTTGGCTTGTGACCTGGACTACAAAACTCTCCTGCATCCACCTTGGCTTGTGATCTCGACTACAAAACTTTCCTGCATCCAACTTGGCTTGTGACCTCGACTACAAAACTCTCCTGCATCCACCTTGGCTTGTGACCTCAACTACAAAACTCTCCTGCATCCACCTTGGCTTGTGACCTCGACTACAAAACTCTCCTGCATCCACCTTGGCTTGTGATCTCGACTACAAAACTCTCCTGCATCCACCTTGGCTTGTGACCTCGACTACAAAACTCTCCTGCATCCACCTTGGCTTGTGACCTCGACTACAAAACTCTCCTGCATCCACCTTGGCTTGTGATCTCGACTACAAAACTCTCCTGCATCCACCTTGGCTTGTGATCTCGACTACAAAACTCTCCTGCATCCACCTTGGCTTGTGACCTCGACTACAAAACTCTCCTGCATCCACCTTGGCTTGTGACCTCGACTACAAAACTCTCCTGCATCCACCTTGGCTTGTGATCTCCACTACAAAACTCTCCTGCATCCACCTTGGCTTGTGACCTCGACTACAAAACTCTCCTGCATCCACCTTGGCTTGTGATCTCGACTACAAAACTCTCCTGCATCCACCTTGGCTTGTGATCTCGACTACAAAACTCTCCTGCATCCACCTTTGGCTTGTGGCCTCGACTACAAAACTCTCCTGCATCCACCTTGGCTTGTGATCTCGACTACAAAACTCTCCTGCATCCACCTTGGCTTGTGATCTCGACTACAAAACTCTCCTGCATCCACCTTGGCTTGTGATCTCGACTACAAAACTCTCCTGCATCCACCTTGGCTTGTGACCTCGACTACAAAACTCTCCTGCATCCACCTTGGCTTGTGACCTCGACTACAAAACTCTCCTGCATCCACCTTGGCTTGTGATCTTGACTACAAAACTCTCCTGCATCCACCTTGGCTTGTGATCTTGACTACAAAACTCTCCGGCATCCACCTTGGCTTGTGATCTTGACTACAAAACTGTCCTGCATCCACCTTGGCTTGTGACCTCTACTACAAAACTCTCCTGCATCCACCTTGGCTTGTGATCTCGACTGCAAAACTCTCCTGCATCCACCTTGGCTTGTGACCTCGACTACAAAACTCTCCTGCATCCACCTTGGCTTGTGATCTCAACTACAAAACTCTCCTGCATCCACCTTGGCTTGTGACCCAAACCCTGATCATTGGTCTAGCAATTCAGATTTTCCTATCTTTTGCAGACCTGAGAACTGAGCTTGTCTGACGTTGTTGGCCGTTGGTCTCCACCCATCACAGCTACGGAGTAAAAAAAGACCTTAGGAATATACGGTTGGAAGTGGTGGAAAGGCTGCAGTGATCCCTGCTTACTGAACACACATAGGAGTTGGAGAGCATCATCTTTAATGCTGGAGATTAGGGATGAGCTTCGGGTTTGACTCGAATATCGGCTGTTCACTTAAAGGAACCTGAATACAATTGGTGGTGTTCGCATAATAAAACCACAGTAAACATGTAAACATCCCTTGTAATAGGAATGTGTGTGACAGGTCCTCTTTATGGAGAGATGCGTGGTCAATAAGACCTCGCACTCACCCCACATCTCTCCTCCAGGCTGGAAAGCATGAGATCAGTGAAAAAATTTCACTGATGTCATACTTACTAGCTGCAATGGCGGCTTTGTTTACATTTGCGGACCCGGGCGTGACGTCATCACATCGCGCCTGAGCCTCCGACAATCATAGAGATGACTGGTGACCATCTGGTCACCAGTCATCTCTATGCTCATCACGTGACCCACCACCGGCGCCGACGATTCTCTCCGGGTCCCTGATCGCACGGGAGAGCCCGGAGAAGCACCGGATGGTGGCGGGAGGGGGGGATGTCCGCTCCCGCCGCCTATAAGAACGATCAAGCGTCGGAACCGCCGCTATGATCGTTCTTATTGTGCGCAGGATCGCCGGCTGAAAACAAGGATATCTGAATGATGCCTCTAGCTGCACCCATCATTCAGATATCCCCCCTCAAACCCAGGACGTCATATGACGTCCACCCGGAGGGAGAGAGGGTTCCTGCCGGCGTCATTCTGCTATGGCCCGGTATGGAAGGGGTTAAATAATAACTTGGGATGCTTTTCATCGTTACCCTTGCTAAAATATGCTAAACGATAAAATATAAATAAACGAAGATACTACTCAGTCCTTTGCAGGGCCGCTGTTAGGAAATCATGGGGCCCCGTACAGCCTACCTGACGAGAGGGGGAGAAACCTGGGTGAGAGACACAGAGGGCATTGTTCTCCACCAATCCTTCTGCTGTCAGGGCCCCTCTGTGTACCGGGGCCCCCTACAGGAGGGCTGGTGGTCCCCCCCTATCAGCAGCCCTGGTCCTATGGTGTGGTTGAGCAGCTTCTTGCAGTGGCTGGCGTGGTCTCATCCCTCAAGCTTCTTCACAACGTCCCAGTCACCTGGTTGGAAAGAATGTAAACTGGTTATTGTGTCAGGGTCCAGGAGGGACTCGTGAACCCTGTGGTGGACCTTTTTTGAAGTTCATGTCACAGCGATCGCACCTCCCCCATCAGCCGAGAATATAAGTGACAGCTAATGAGCAAAGTACGACTCTGGCTTTGGTTGACCTCCAAACAACCCTCATATGACAATAACCTGAACATCGGGACTGTGGTCACTGCATAACCTGTGCGTGGCTTACCATCTAGGGCAGCCTTTCTCAACCTTTTCAACACAGAGGAACCCTTGAAATAGTTCTCCGAGCTAAAAATTTGAAATCTACAACTCCTGATACATTAGTGTGATGGTCAGTGGGAAGAATGGTCCTTACACTTGTGGTCAATGGGAAGAATGACCCCCTTACAGAGAGCTAAAAAGATCAGTGGTGTCAGTGGGAACTTATCTGAGAGGCAGAAATTGCCCAATGCTAAAGGAACCCCTAGCAACCTCTGGAGGAACCCTAGGGTTCCACCAAACCCTGGTTGAGAATCACTGATCTAGGGTGTAATACATGGAACCATTGACTAAAAAGGTTCTTATGGGAGCGTCCTTCACCAGACTGCTGCTTGCTGATTCAAATTCCATCAAAGAAAGCCAGTCTTGGCAGAAACTTGTGTAGCAGGTGGTTATATTTAGGGGAAGGATCTGAGTGGTACCAGGCTCAGATGCAGCAATTGTTAGGATTCCTGAACCAATTTATGCCAGTGGAGGATATCAATGGTGTCCAGTTGCCGGCGGCCTATAGGTGGCGCTGTTGCCATAGGCTGGGGTTGAACCGCCATTAAAGGGCTGTGCCCTTTGTGTCCTCTCGCGGCAGGATAAGGGTGGAAGACATCTTCCACACGAGGTCCGCGCCCAGGCACCTTCGGCCTGGGTGCATATGCGTGGGGTCTCCGGGTGCCCTAGGCCCGGGGACGGAGTTGCGGTTCCACCCCAGACACCTTTAGTCTGGGGTGAGGTACTCTCTGGAGGCCTGGGGCCCAGTACCTTCGACTGGGTTCCGCAAGGGATCGAGGGCTCCTAGGGTGTCCTCCGGTGTTGGACACCCGAATCTGGGACGAGGAGGCCAGGGAGGTGACCCTTCCGAAGACCCAGTGCAGCATTTGCTGGTGACGGCGGGGCCTCTGGTAACTGTCCGGATGGATGTCCTTACTCTGACAGGGGCCGGTTCTCAAAGAAGGTAGTCCACGTTCTCATGGTCTGTGGCAGGGACCCATCGTGAATCAGGTCGGTGGCAGAGACCCAACAACCAGGTCTGTGGCAGGGGTCTTATTCATCTGGTCTGTGGCAGAGACCCCCCTCACGGTCGGGGGCAGCGACTGTGCGCCAAGCCTGTTCACGCTATAACGGAACAGGAGAAAACCCAAGTTCAAGTTTGTGCCGGGACCTTCTCCCCACCGTGTTCTGAACTTTTCTGTGTCTAACCAGTCGCTCTCAAAGGACTATTTATTGCTCTGAAGTTTAAATAAGTGTTGGACTTTCAGTGGTTCGGAACTTGACTTTCTGGGAGTTAAAGGGTCAGTCTCAAGGGAAGTTTTAGCTCTGGACAGGGGCACAGGCCCGAAGGTAAAAAGTTATAGGTCACACCTCTACACACAAGAGGATACGAGCTGGTGGTGCGCCACACTCTCCTCCCTGGTCCCCTAGACGAGAGCCATTGACCGAGAAGAGAAGAGGGAGGCAGAGGTGAGGTCGCTACACGTGGTTAGAATTAGAAAGGTTAGTATTATTAGTTTGAAAACTAAAAAACTCTTCTGGGAAGGCCGTCCACAAGGTTTAGGAGGGTGTCTTCGGGAAAATTTGATCATTCTTCCAGAAGAGCATTGGTGATGTTGGATGAGAAGGCCTGGCTCACAGTCTCCGCTCTAATTCATCCCAAAGGTGTTCTATCGGGTTGTGGTCAGGACTTTGTCCCTCCACCCCAAACACGCTCCTCCATGTCTTTATGGACCTTGCTTTGTGCACTGGTGGGCAGTCATGTTGGAACAGGAAGGGGCCGTCCCCAAACTCCTCCCACAAAGTTGGAAGCATGAAATTGTCCAAAATGTCTTGGTATGCCGACACCTTAAGAGTTCCCTTCAGTGGAACTAAGGGGCCAACCCAACCCCTGAAAAACAACCCCCACACCATAATCCCCCCTCCCCCCCCACACCATAATCCCCCCTCCACCAAATGATTTGGACCAGTGCACAAAGCAAGGTCCATAAAGACACGGATGAGCGAGTTTTGGGGTGGAGGAACTTGACTGGCCTGCACAGAGTCCTGACCTCAACCCGATAGAACACCTTTGGGATGGATTAGAGTGGAGACTGCGAGCCAGGCCTTCCCATCCAACATCAGTGCCTGACCTCACAAATGCTCTTCTGGAAGAATGGTCAAACCTTCCCATAGACACCCTCCTAAACCTTGTGGACGGCCTTCCCAGAAGAGTTGAAGCTGTTATAGCTGAAAAGGGCGGGGCCAACTCAATATTGAACCCTACGGACTAAGACTGGGGGGCCATTAAAGTTCATGCGCGTGTAAAGGCAAGCTATGAGATTTTGGTGATTGGGTCGAAGATGTTTTTGTTACTATAGTTTTTTAGTTTTAATTGGAATTATTACATTTCCTTTCCCTTGTAGAGTTTCTCGATGTTGCCAAACAAGAGCCATATCCCCGCCACGTTCCTCCTGACCGGCATGCCGGGGCTGCAGTCACTCTACGGCTGGATCTCACTTCCATTCTGCTTCATGTTCTTCACTTCCATCGTTGGGAACGGTCTTATCCTTCTTGTGATCATCAAAGATTACAAACTCCACCAACCCATGTTCTACCTTCTCTCCATGCTGTCCGTCACCGACCTTCTCTTCACCCTGGTCACCAGCCCCTCAGTCCTCGCCCTTTTCCTGTTTGACCACGAGGTCATCGACTCTCAACTGTGCCTCCTGCAAATGTTCTTCATCCATTCGCTCTCCATCGCCGAGTCTTCACTCCTGGTGGCCATGGCCTTCGATCGATATGTCGCCATTTGTCATCCTTTAAGATACACGTCCATTCTTACCGGCTCTGCCGTGGCCAAGATTGGTCTTATCTCTGCCCTCCGAGGAACTCTTCTCCATATCCCACCAGTGTCCAGCCTGAAATTTCTGCCCTACTGCAAGGGCAATGCCCTGACCCATCCGTACTGCTTGCACCAAGATGTTATGAAGTTGGCTTGTCATGGAACCAACGCCTTCAACATCACGTATGGTCTTGCCGTTATCCTTTGTACGGTTACACTGGATGTGGTCCTCATTGTCTTGTCCTACATTCTGATAGTCCGAGCCGTCCTTCACGTCACCAAGCTGGACCGGTATAAGTTATTTCACACCTGCGTGTCCCACCTCTGTGCCGTGTTTCTGTTCTACGCCCCGATGGTGGCGCTGTCCTTGGTACATCGCTTTCGAAAAGAGGCCTCACCATTATTCCTGAGCCTCGTGGCCAATGCGTACCTCTTCCTTCCACCCATGCTGAACCCCATCATCTACAGCGCCAAGAGCACCCAAATCCGTGAGGCCTTACTTCACACTTTCCACAGAGGACCAATGGATTGTTAAAGAGAGAGAGAACCCTTCTCAGCCTTCGGGATAAAATGTAGTATCTGTTCTTCGTCAAGCATTTTTTATTTTATTTATTTAAAATAAATCTGTTTTATTCAAGCATTTTTTATTTTTATCCAAGCATTTGTTTTATTTATATGTTTAAAATAAAATAGTTGTATTCAAGTATTTGTTTTATTTATTTATATGTTTAAAATAAAATAGTTTTTTATTCAAGCATTTTTTTTATTTATTAAAAAAAACTGTTTTATTCAAACATTTTTTATTTATATATTTAAAATGAAACCTGTTTTATTCAAGCATTTTTTTTATTTATTAAAAAAACTGTTTTATTCAAGCATTTTTTATTTGTATTTATTTATTTAAAATAAAACTGTTTTATTCAAGCATTTTTTATTTTATTTATATATTTAAAATAAAACATTTTGTTTTATTTATTCATATGTTTAAAATAAAATAGTTTTATGCAAGCATTTTTTTTTATTTATATAAAAAAAACAGTTTTATTCAAGCATATTTTATTTTTATTTATATATTTTAAATAAAACTTTTATTCGAGCATTTTTTATTTTATTTATATATTTAAAATAAAACAGTTTTATCCAAGCGTTTGTTTTATTTATTTAAAAAACTGTTTTATTCAAGCATTTTTTATTTTATTTATACATTTAAAGTAAAACAGTTTTATCCAAGCATTTGTTTTATTTATTTAAAATAAAGCAGTTTTATTCAAGCATTTTTTATTTATATATTTAAAATAAAACTTTTTTATTCAAGCATTTTTTTTATTATTTATATATTTAAAATAAAACAGTTTTATCCAAGCATTTGTTTTATTTATTTAAAAAAACTGTTTTATTCAAGCATTTTTTTATTTATATATTTAAAATAAAACCGTTTTATTCAAGCATTTTTTTATATATTTAAAATAAAACTGTTTTATTCAAGATTTTTTTATTTATATATTTAAAATAAAACAGTTTTATCCAAGCATTTGTTTTATTTATTTAAAAAAACAGTTTTATTCAAGCATTTATTATGTATTTATTTATTTATTTAAAATAAAGCTGTTTTATTCAAGCATTTTTTATTTTTATTTATATATTTAAAATAAAACTGTTTTATTCAAGCATTTTTTTATTTATTTAAAATAAAGCAGTTTTAGTCAAGCATTTTTTATTTGTATTTATATATTTAAAATAAAACAGCTTTATTCAAGCATTTGTTTTAACTTTTTATATTATTTATTTTTTTGGAAAACAATTTTTAAGCAAGTATTTTGTTTTTGTTACTCTCAGTTTTATTTAAGCATTATTTTATGTTTTTATTTGATTTTTTTTTCCAAGCATTATTTTTTGAAAAAAAAAACCCAGCCTTATTCAAGGATTTTTAAACCCTAGTTTTATTCAAGCATTTTTGTAAACTGTTTTATTCAAGCATTTTTTATTTGTATTTATTTATTTAAAATAAAACAGTTTTATTCAAGCATTTGTTTATTTTATTTAAAAAAAAAACTATTTTATTCAAGCATTTTTGTAAACTGTTTTATTCAAGCATTTTTTATTTTTATTTATATATTTAAAATACAACAGTTTTATTCAAGCATTTGTTTTCTTTATTTATATATTTCAAATAAAACAGTTTTATTTAAGCAGTTGTTTAATTTATGTATATATTTAAATAAAACTGTTTTATTCAAGATTTTTTTATTTATTTATTAAAAAAACTGTTTTATCAAGCATTTTTTTTATTTATTTAAATATTTAAACAAAACAGTTTTATTCAAGCATTTTTATATTTATTTATATATTTAAAATAAAACAGTTTTATTCAAGCATTTGTTTAATTTATTTAAAAAAAAAAACTATTTTATTCAAGCATTTTTTATTTTTGTTTATATATTTAAACAAAACAGTTTTATTCAAGCATTTTTTATTTGTTTATATATTTAAAATAAAACAGTTTTATTTAAGCAGTTGTTTAATTTATTTATATATTTAAATAAAACTGTTTTATTCAAGATTCTTTTATTTATTTATAAAAAAACTGTTTTATCAAGCATGTTTTTATTTTTATTTATATATTTAAAATAAAACAATTTTAATATAAGTATTTTTTTATTTATTTAAATATTTAAACAAAACAGTTTTATTCAAGCATTTTTTTTAAATTTATTTATATATTTAAAATAAAACAGTTTTATTCAAGCATTTGTTTCATTTATTTAAAAAAAAAAAACTATTTTATTCAAGCATTTTTTTTTATTTATATATTTAAAATACAACAGTTTTATTCAAGCATTTGTTTTATTTATTTATATATTTAAACAAAACAGTTTTATTCAAGCAGTTGTTGAATTTATTTATATATTTAAATAAAACTGTTTTATTCAAGATTATTTTTATTTATATATTTAAAATAAAACAGTTTTATTCAAGGATTTTTTTTATTTATTAAAAAAAAAACTGTTTTATCAAGCATTTTTTTTTATTTATATATTTAAAATAAAGCAGTTTTAATTTAAGCATTTTTTTTTATTTATTTAAATATTTAAACAAAACAGTTTTATTCAAGATTTTTTTTATTTATATATTTAAAATAAAACAGTTTTATTCAAGCATTTTTTTTTTTTTTTTTTTATTTAAAAAAGTTTTATTTAAGCATTTTTTTTTTTTTTATTAATATATTTAAACAAAACAGTTTTATTCGAGCATTTCTTGTTTCGCTTAATTTTTTTTGGGGGGAAACGCTTTTTCCTGGTGCCTCCATGGCAGCATACCTGTGATAGAGCTCCGCCTCGACTCCTCCTTCAGGACTAGTGAATAGCATAAAATAAATTTGTCAGTCTCCTCAGCTGTGCCCTGCTAGGTCTCTCTGATGCTGCTTTGTGGTAGGTACTTTTTATTTTCTCCCAAAAAAAATGTTGCCGATCAAAAATGTTTTTATGTTTAAAAAAAATAATAAATAAAAATGACGATATAAAAATGTTTATGTTTAACCACCTCGCGCCCGCCGTACGAGAATATACGGCCGCAAGGTGGTTGTCAAATGCCGGGAGGCCGTTATTATACGGCCTCCGCTATTTGGCCACTGGGGGGGCGCGCGAGCGCCGCCGGCGGCGCGCGCACGTGCCCGGCGCTTCACTGCAATGCCGATGCGCGTGCCTGGCGGCCGCGATGTCCGCCAGGCACTCCCGATCGGCGGTTACAGAGCCAGGGATGTGGATCTCTGTGTGTAAACACAGAGATCCATGTCCTGTCAGGGAGAGGGGACCGATGCTGTGTCCCTTGTACATAGGGACACAGATCGGTCACCTCCCCCCAGTCAGTCCCCTCCCCCCACAGTAACAATCACTCCCAGGGAACACATTTAACCCCTTCCTCGCCCCCTAGTGTTAACCCCTTCCCTGCCAGTCACATTTATACAGTAATCAATGCATATTTATAGCACTGTTCGCTGTATAAATGTGACTGGTCCCAAATTAGTGTCAAAAGTGTCCGATGTGTCGGCCATAATGTCGCAATCACAATAAAAATCACTGATCGCCGCCATTACTAATAAAAAAAATATATATATAATAATGCCATAAAACTATCCCCCTATTTTGTAGACGCTATAACTTTTGCGCAAACCAATCAATAAACGCTGATTGCGATTTTCTTTTACCAAAAATATGTAGAAGAATACGTATCGGCCTAAACGGAGGGAAAAAAAAAAAATTGGGATATTTATTATAGCAAAAATCAAAAAATATTGCTTTTTTTTCAAAATTGTCGCTCTATTTTTGTTTATAGCGCAAAAAATAAAAACCGCCGAGGTGATCAAATACCACCAAAAGAAAGCTCTATTTGTGCGAGAAAAAGGACGTCAATTTTGTTTGGGAGCCAAGTCGCACGACCGCGCAATTGTCATTCAAAGCGTGACAGTGCTGAAAGCTGAAATTTCGCCTGGGCAGGAAGGGGGTATATGTGCCCAGTAAGGAAGGGGTTAAAAAATAAAATAAAAAATAAAAAAAGATGACGATATAAAAATGTTTAAAAAATAAAATAAAAAATAAAAAAAGATGACGATATAAAAATGTTTAAAAAACAAAATAAAAAATAAAAAAAGATGACGATCTAAAAATGTTTGTTTAAAAAAAAAAAAAAAAGGTGACGCCAAAAACTCCTGATTCTTTTCCCTTTCTTACTATATTTCCGGAGCTGATCCTTGTGCCCAACTCCGCAATGAGTCATTCATCTCACAGCAAAGATCCTCACACTTCTTTTAGGTATGTGACCAACTATACGTAAGTATAAAAAAAAAAGTGCGCTCACTGGTCTAGCGTGAGTTCCTCACATCGTAGCCCTACCCACTCCAAGGGGTCCCGCTCATCAGGGCGTAGGTCCCATTCTTCACGTCGTAGATCAGAGAGGTCAAGATCCAGAGGACGTGATCGGTCCCCCTCTCCTAGGACCTATAGCAAGAGAAATGCTGGACATGTGGGGCTACACCACTACCAGACAGAGTGGTCTGTAAGGACTGTTTTACGGACTATGCGTCCAACCGCGAGCTATAAAATCAGCACGCTGTAGATCTGCTCAAGCGAACAATGAAGGACTCCTTCTCTGAGCTTTTGACTTTGGTCCCCGCTCAACCACTTCAGCAGATATCCCTGGTTCAGGATATAGAACCTAATCTCCCTGGTCCGTCAGCAGTCAGTACACCTCTGCCACCGTCAGGCCGACCAGCTAGAGATTCACCACCTGAAGACTCTTCAGGGGACTCTTGAGAAGAGTCAGAAACTTCTGGCTTCAGTCTCTCCTTGGTAAAGCCATTCATCCAGGCAGTCAAAGCCGCAATCGCCTGGAAAGACGCAGAATAGCCTCCCCAAGAGTCTACAAGCTACTTCCCATTCCTCAAAAGAAAGCAGTTTTTTTCCCGTTGATGGGCAAGATTAGTCAAGTCATTCAGAAGGAATGGTCAAAGACTGATAAATAATTTTTTTTTTTTTTTTTGGGTCGGTTCAATAAACTATATACCCCTTACCAGAGTCGGGAACGCAGTCACTAAACTCCATGCCAGTGGTAGACGCGTTGGTGGTGCGACTCGCAAAAATATAACTTTGCCAATGGAGGATTCCGCTTCCTTCAAAGACCCTCTAGACAGGCGAATCGACCTGGAGCTGAAGAGGAGCTACTTGGCCGCGGGAGCAGCGTGTAAGCCAGCTATTTCCCTCACATCAGTATCAAATGCCATAAGATCTTGGACAGATAATATTGAGATGGCTTTGCGTCAGGATGTCCCCATGGAGGATATAATTAAAGCCTTGGAAGAGCTTAGATTGTCGGCAGACTTTGTCGGGGTAGCGGCCATTGACACGATCAGGTGCTCGGCAAGATCCATGTTGCATTCAGTGATGGCGAAGAGGGCCTTGTGGCTGAAACCCTGGACGGCTGATTTATCCTCCAAACAAAATTAGTGCAAAATCCCGTTCGATGGTAAAGCCCTATTCGGAGACAAAATGGATAAAGCTATCTCCAGGCTGTCAGGAGGGAAGTCTGGTATGCTTCCACAGGACAGAAGTATGCGAAGATTTAGAGGTGGCTCCTCTAGGTTCCGCCAGTCAAACCCAAGGGATTTTAGGCAGTCGAGACAGCCCAGGGACAACAAAAGACCTTGGAAAGGTACTCGGGGATCCTTTTTGAACAGGAAGATGAAAGCCCTTCCGGCTCCACAGGAGCAGAAGCAGTCTTTTTGACGCCAGAGGAACCCAGGCACTCCCGGTGGGAGCCAGGCTAAAGTCTTTTGTCCCAGTCTGGGCCACCTGCTGCCACGACCCCTGGGTTCTGTCAACAATTCAATGGGGGCACTTTTGGAATTTCTCTTACCCCCCCCCCCCCACCTCGGAACTCTTTCAAAGGAACAGAGATTCCATCCTCTCCACTGAAAGCTCAAGCTCTAAAAAAACTTCCTAACGTCACTCCAGCTTCAGGGGGCGGCTGTTCCGGTTCCCTTGGTAAAGCGCTTGGCAGGCTTCTACTCCACCCTATTTCTGGTCCCAAAGAGGACAGGTGGGTGGAGGCCTGTGATAGACCTAAAGAGGTTCAGCTGGTATATCTGCCCAGAAAGCTTCAAAATGGAGTCCCTGCAGACGATTATTCAGGCAGTCCAGACATCAGATTGGATGATTTCGGTCGATCTGCAGGATGCGTACCTACACGTGCCAATTCTACCTGCATTTCAAAAATATCTGAGATTTGCAGTGGGACGGACCCACCTACAGTTTCAAGCCCTGCCTTTCGGTCTGTGCACCTCTCCCAGGGTGTTCACCAGGATACTAATCTGCTTTGGTTCCCCTGGGGGAGAGGGGCTTGAGGATATACCAATACCTGGACGACATCCTCCTCCTAGCAAGCAATCCGGATCAGTTGGTACGTCACCGGGAAATTCTTCTACAGACCCTAAAAGAGCTAGGGTGGCTGGTGAATTCCGACAAGAGTCAACTAACGCCAACACAGCAGATAATCTATGCGCAACGTTCTACACTCAGGAGGGGACAGTGTCATTACCACCGCCGAAGGCAAGGATTGTCATCCAGAGAATGATCAAAGTCATCCGGAGCCCGTATCTAACGGCTTCACAATGCCTGAGCCTCATTGGCACAATGTCTTCCTGTATACCCATGGTTCCTTCGGCACATTGGCACTTGAGGTATTTCCAGACTGGTTTCTTGGCGCAGTGGAAGAAACAACAACTATCTCAGACGATCCTGCTGACGGGAAAAATGCGCAGGAGCCTTCACTGGTGGACAGTTCTGGAAAACCTCTCCAAGCCTCATCACCTGGGCTCCCTTCCTTGGATCTAATTGCGTTCGCTTGCAAGCAGACAGGGCTGGGGAGCCCATTGCAGGCAAACCAGAATACAGGGGAGATGGTCATACACCACCCAGGGAGTGGTATCCAACATCTTTGGAGATGAGGGCAGCCTTCTTGGCACTGACCTCTTTGGCACCCCAAATCAGAGGCCATAGAATACTCCTACGCCTAGACAACAGGGCAGCTGTCGCTTATCTGCAGAAGCAGGGAGGCACTCGCAGCGGGTCACTCCTCAAGGAGGTAGAGTCGATCATGCTCTGGGCGGAGCAGAACCTCCTGGACCTCAGAGCAATGTATCTGCCAGGCAGGTTGAACACGGAAACAGACAAGTTATCCAGAAACTTCCTGGACAACAACGAGTGGGCCCTCCACCCTCATGTCTTCCTTCAGATTGCCAACATATCGGATCCCCCTCAGGTAGATCTGTTTGCCTCCCCGAAGAACGCCAAGCTGGATAGGTTCTTCCATCGGCTGCTGCACCCACAAGCCGAGGCAGTGGATGCCCTGTCATGTCCCTGGAGGTTCACCACAGCATATGCCTTTTCTCCCAGGCCATTAATACTCAAATTCCTCCTGAGGCTCCTCAGAGAGCCAGTCCAGGTGGTGGCAGTACTTCCGTATTGCGCCTCAGTGTGGGCTCTCCAATCAAGATCCCTCCTTTCCCTCAACTTCTGTCGCAGGGCAGTCTAGTTCATCTAAACCCTCAGAAGTTGAATCTTCGAATCTGGAGGTTGAGAGGCGAAGGTTCGAATCCCTAGGGTGTTCTCCAGGAGTCATATCAACCCTTCTAAAAGCTAGGAAGCCTGCAACTAATGCCATATATTCAAAAAACTGGGACAAGTTCTTGTTATTTGCTTCCGGAAATGGATTTGATCCAATCCTTCCTTCTACATCTCATGTTCTAGGATTCCTTCAGACAGGACTTGATCTGGGACTTGGTCTGAGCTCCCTCAAAGTGCAGGTAGCAGCAATCTCTGCCGCAACAAATAAGAGATGGGATGGAGGATCCTTTAGTAGTCACTTACCTCAGAGGTGTATTGAAGATTCGCCCTCCTGTCAGACGATCATTTCCTAAGTGGGATCTGTCCCTAGTCCTGGAAGTTCTATCTGACCATCCCTTTGCTCCAGTGGAACAAGTAACAATATGGAACCTGACACTAAAGACGGCTTTCCTGCTAGCCATTACATCTGGCAAAAGGATCTTGGAACTTCACTCTTTAGGGATAGGTGACGACCACATCTCCTTCTTCCCCGACAGAGTGGAACTTCGTCCCCTTCGAGGGTTTACACCAAAGGTCACTACTCCAAGCCACCTGTTGGAACCCTGGGCACTACCAGTGTTTACAGACACGGATTCAGAGTCTTGTCACGAACTGGATGTATCCAGAGTGCTCAGGGCCTACCTAGAAGCCACCGGCCCCTTCAGAAATTCTGAGAGACTTTTCATCCTACCGTTCGGTAAATACAGGGGCAAAGAAGCTTCCATCAGAACTCTGGCATCTTGGGTTGTAAAGTTAATCTAGAAGGCCTACAGGGTGAAGAATATGGAGCCTCCATCCCGAGTGAATGCTCATTCTACAAGGGCAGTCTCAGCTTCCTGGGCAGCAAGGGCTAATGTTTCGTTGGAGACAGTGTGCGGGGCCGCCACCTGGTCTTCTCACCATACGTTCCTCAGACACTACCATATTGATCCAGGAGCGCTCACGACTGTTGAGTTTGGAAGGAGGGCAGTTCAGGCTGCTATGTCCTCTTATAATTAAACATTTATTGTTAAGCAATTATCCCACCCATGTCAGCTAGTTAGTTATCACAGGTATGCTGCCATGGAGGCACCAGGAAAACGGAAAATTGTATCATACTTACCAGTAATTTTCCTTTCCTGGTGCCTATCCATGGCAGCATACGCTCCCACCCTCGGTATTCTATATTACAGAGAATGTTGGGGGAGGGGCTATGCCTTTAATTTATGCTATTCACTAGTCCTGAAGGAGGAGTCGAGGCGGAGCTCTATCACAGGTATGCTGCCATGGATAGGCACCAGGAAAGGAAAATTACTGGTAAGTATAATACAATTTTCCGTTTTATTCAAGCATTTTTTTTTTTATTTGGAAAAAAACAGCTTTATTCAAACATTTTTTTTTTATTTATTTTAAAAATCTGTTTTATTCAAGCATTTTTTTTTGTTTTTTTTTTATTTGAAAGAAAAACCCCAGCTTTATTCAAGCATTTTTTTTATTTATTTTAAAAAACAGCTTTATTCAAGCATTTTGTTATTTATTTTAAAAAACAGCTTTATTCAAGCATTTTTTTTATTTTTTTTTAAAAAAATCTGTTTTATTCAAGCATTTTTTTGTCTTTTATTTGAAAAAAAATGCTTTATTCAAGCATTTTTATTTTTTATTTATTTAAAAAAAATATATGTTTTATTCAAGCATTTGTTTTTGTTTTTTATTTGAAAAACCCCCAGCTTTTTTCAAGGATTTTTTTATTATTTATTTTAAAATCACTTTTGTTCAAGCATTTTTTTGTTTTTTATTTGAAAACAAAACCCAGCTTTTTTTCAAGGATTTTTTTATTATTTATTTTAAAAATCTGTTTTATTCAAGCATTTTTTGTTTTTTATTTGAAAAAAAAACAGCTTTATTCAAGCATTTTTTTTTATTTTTTAAAAAAACAGCTTTATTCAAGCATTTTTTTTTTTTTTAAAAATCTGTTTTATTCAAGCATTTTTTTGTCTTTTGGTTGAAAAAAAACCCCCAGCTTTATTCAAGCATTTTTTTTTAAATCTATTTTATTCAAGCATTTTTTTGTTTTTTTATTTGAAAAAAAAACAGCTTTATTCAAGCATTTTTTTTATTATTTTTAAAAAAAATCTATTTTATCCAAGCATTTTTTTGTATTTTATTTGAAAAAAAACGGAAAATTGTATCATACTTACCAGTAATTTTCCTTTCCTGGTGCCTATCCATGGCAGCATACCTGTGATAGAGCTCCGCCTCGACTCCTCCTTCGGGACTAGTGAATAGCATAAATTAAAGGCATAGTCCCTCCCCCAACATTCTCTGTAATATAGAATACCGAGGGTGGGAGCGTATGCTGCCATGGATAGGCACCAGGAAAGGAAAATTACTGGTAAGTATGATACAATTTTCCGTTTTCCTGGTGCCTCCATGGCAGCATACCTGTGATAAATAACTAGCTGACATGGGTGGGATAATTGCTTAACAATAAATGTTTAATTAGAAGAGGACATAGCAGCCTGAACTGCCCTCCTTCCAAACTCAACAGTCGTGAGCGCTCCTGGATCAATATGGTAGTGTCTGAGGAACGTATGGTGAGAAGACCAGGTGGCGGCCCCGCACACTGTCTCCAACGAAACATTAGCCCTTGCTGCCCAGGAAGCTGAGACTGCCCTTGTAGAATGAGCATTCACTCGGGATGGAGGCTCCATATTCTTCACCCTGTAGGCCTTCTAGATTAACTTTACAACCCAAGATGCCAGAGTTCTGATGGAAGCTTCTTTGCCCCTGTATTTACCGAACGGTAGGATGAAAAGTCTCTCAGAATTTCTGAAGGGGCCGGTGGCTTCTAGGTAGGCCCTGAGCACTCTGGATACATCCAGTTCGTGACAAGACTCTGAATCCATGTCTGTAAACACTGGTAGTGCCCAGGGTTCCAACAGGTGGCTTGGAGTAGTGACCTTTGGTGTAAACCCTCGAAGGGGACGAAGTTCCACTCTGTCGGGGAAGAAGGAGATGTGGTCGTCACCTATCCCTAAAGAGTGAAGTTCCGAGATTCTTCTGCCAGATGTAATGGCTAGCAGGAAAGACGCCTTTAGTGTCAGGTTCCATATTGTTACTTGTTCCACTGGAGCAAAGGGATGGTCAGATAGAACTTCCAGGACTAGGGACAGATCCCACTTAGGAAATGATCGTCTGACAGGAGGGCGAATCTTCAATACACCTCTGAGGTAAGTGACTACTAAAGGATCCTCCGTCCCATCTCTTATTTGTTGCGGCAGAGATTGCTGCTACCTGCACTTTGAGGGAGCTCAGACCAAGTCCCAGATCAAGTCCTGTCTGAAGGAATCCTAGAACATGGGAAGTAGAGGGAAGGATTGGATCAAATCCATTTCCGGAAGCAAATGACAAGAACTTGTCCCAGATTTTTGAATATATGGCATTAGTTGCAGGCTTCCTGGTTTTTAGAAGGGTTGTTATGACTCCTGGGGAACACCCTAGGGATTCGAACCTTCGCCTCTCAACCTCCAGATTCGAAGATTCAACTTCTGAGGGTTTAGATGAACTAGACTGCCCTGCGACAGAAGTTGAGGGAAAGGAGGGATCTTGATTGGAGAGCCCACACTGAGGCGCAATACGGAAGTACTGCCACCACCTGGACTGGCTCTCTGAGGAGCCTCAGGAGGAATTTGAATATTAATGGCCTGGGAGGAAAGGCATATGCCGTGGTGAACCTCCAGGGACATGACAGGGCATCCACTGCCTCGGCTTGTGGGTGCGGCAGCTGAGAGAAGAACCTATCCAGCTTGGTGTTCTTCGGGGAGGCGAACAGATCTACCTGAGGGGGATCCGATATGTTGGCAATCTGAAGGAAGACATGAGGGTGGAGAGCCCACTCGTTGTTGTCCAGGAAGTTTCTGGATAACGTGTCTGTTTCCGTGTTCAACCTGCCTGGCAGATACATTGCTCTGAGGTCCAGGAGGTTCTGCTCCGCCCAGAGCATAATCGGCTCTACCTCCTTGAGGAGTGACCTGCTGCGAGTGCCTCCCTGCTTCTGCAGATAAGCGACAGCTGCCCTGTTGTCTAGACGTAGGAGTATTCTCTGGCCTCTGATTTGGGGTGCCAAAGAGGTCAGTGCCAAGAAGCCTGCCCTCATCTCCAAAGATGTTGGATACCACTCCCTGGGTGGTGTATGACCATCTTCCCTGTATTCTGGTTTGCCCGCAATGGGCTCCCCAGCCCTGTCTGCTTGCAAGCGGACGCAATTGTGATCCAAGGAAGGGAGCCCAGGTGATGAGGCTTGGAGAGGTTTTCCAGAACTGTCCACCAGTGAAGGCTCCTGCGCATTTTTCCCGTCAGCAGGATCGTCTGAGATAGTAGTTTCTTCTACTGCACCAAGAAACCAGTCTGGAAATACCTCAAGTGCCAATGTGCCGAAGGAACCATGGGTATACAGGAAGACATTGTGCCAATGAGGCTCAGGCATTGTGAAGCCGTTAGATACGGGCTCCGGATGACTTTGATCATTCTCTGGATGACAATCCTTGCCTTCGGCGGTGGTAATGACACTGTCCTGAGTGTAGAACGTTGCGCATAGATTATCTGCTGTGTTGGCGTTAGTTGACTCTTGTCGGAATTCACCAGCCACCCTAGCTCTTTTAGGGTCTGTAGAAGAATTTCCCGGTGACGTACCAACTGATCCGGATTGCTTGCTAGGAGGAGGATGTCGTCCAGGTATATCCTCAAGCCCCTCTCCCCCAGGGGAACCAAAGCAGATTAGTATCCTGGTGAACACCCTGGGAGAGGTGCACAGACCGAAAGGCAGGGCTTGAAACTGTAGGTGGGTCCGTCCCACTGCAAATCTCAGATATTTTTGAAATGCAGGTAGAATTGGCACGTGTAGGTACGCATCCTGCAGATCAACCAAAATCATCCAATCTGATGGCTGGACTGCCTGGATAATCGTCTGCAGGGACTCCATTTTGAAGCTTTCGGGGCAGATATACCGGCTGAACCTCTTTAGGTCTATCACAGGCCTCCACCCACCTGTCCTCTTTGGGACCAGAAATAGGGTGGAGTAGAAGCCTGCCAAGCGCTCTGCCAAGGGAACCGGAACAGCCGCCCCCTGAAGCTGGAGTGACGTTAGGAAGTTTTTTTAGAGCTTGAGCTTTCAGTGGAGAGGATGGAATCTCTGTTCCTTTGAAAGAGTTCCGAGGTGGGGGGGGGGTAAGAGAAATTCCAAAAGTGCCCCTATTGAATTGTTGACAGAACCCAGGGGTCGTGGCAGCAGGTGGCCCAGACTGGGACAAAAGACTTTAGCCTGGCTCCCACCGGGAGTGCCTGGGTGTCAAAAAGACTGCTTCTGCTCCTGTGGAGCCTGAAGGGCTTTCATCTTCCTATACAAAAAGGATCCTCGAGTACCTTTCCAAGGTCTTTTGTTGTCCCTGGGCTGTCTCGACTGCCTAAAATCCCTTGGGTTTGACTGGTAGAACCTAGAGGAGCCACCTCTGAATCTTCGCATCCTTCTGTCCTGTGGAAGCATACCAGACTTCCCTCCTGACAGCCTGGAGATAGCTTTATCCATTTTGTCTCCGATTAGGGCTTTACCATCGAACGGGATTTTGCACTAATTTTGTTTGGAGGATAAATCAGCCGTCCAGGGTTTCAGCCACAAGGCCCTCTTCGCCATTACTGAATGCAACAAGGATCTTGCCGAGCACCTGATCGTGTCAATGGCCGCTACCCCGACAAAGTCTGCCGACAATCTAAGCTCTTCCAAGACTTTAATTATATCCTCCATGGGGACATCCTGACGCAATGCCGTCTCAATGTTATCTGTCCAAGATCTTATGGCATTTGATACTGATGTGAGGGAAATAGCTGGCTTACATGCTGCTCCCACGGCCAAGTAGCTCCTCTTCAGCTCCAGGTCGATTCGCCTGTCTAGAGGGTCTTTGAAGGAAGCGGAATCCTCCATTGGCAAAGTTATATTTTTGCGAGTCGCACCACCAACGCGTCTACCACTGGCATGGAGTTTAGTGACTGCGTTCCCGACTCTGGTAAGGGGTATATAGTTTATTGAACCGACCCAAAAAAAATATATATATATTTATCAGTCTTTGACCATTCCTTCTGAATGACTTGACTAATCTTGCCCATCAACGGGAAAAAAAACTGCTTTCTTTTGAGGAATGGGAAGTAGCTTGTAGACTCTTGGGGAGGCTATTCTGCGTCTTTCCAGGCGATTGCAGTTTTGACTGCCTGGATGAATGGCTTTACCAAGGAGAGACTGAAGCCAGAAGTTTCTGACTCTTCTCAAGAGTCCCCTGAAGAGTCTTCAGGTGGTGAATCTCTAGCTGGTCGGCCTGACGGTGGCAGAGGTGTACTGACTGCTGACGGACCAGGGAGATTAGGTTCTATATCCTGAACCAGGGATATCTGCTGAAGTGGTTGAGCGGGGACCGAAGCCAAAAGCTCAGAGAAGGAGTCCTTCATTGTTCGCTTGAGCAGATCTACAGCGTGCTGATTTTCTAGCTCGCGGTTGGACGCATAGTCCGTAAAACAGTCCTTACAGACCACTCTGTCTGGTAGTGGTGTAGCCCCACATGTCCAGCATTTCTCTTGCTATAGGTCCTAGGAGAGGGGGACCGATCACGTCCTCTGGATCTTGACCTCTCTGATCTACGACGTGAAGAATGGGACCTATGCCCTGATGAGCGGGACCCCTTGGAGTGGATAGGGCTACGATGTGAGGAACTCACGCTAGACCAGTGAGCGCACTTTTTTTTTTCATACTCACGTATAGTTGGTCACATACCTAATAGAAGTGTGAGGATCTTTGCTGTGAGATGAATGACTCATTGCGGAGTTGGGCACAAGGATCAGCTCCGGAAATATAGTAAGAAAGGGAAAAGAATCAGGAGTTTTTGGCGTCACTTTTTTTTTCTTTTAAACAAACATTTTTAGATCGTCATCTTTTTTTATTTTTAATTTTGTTTTTTAAACATTTTTATATCGTCATCTTTATTTATTTTTTATTTTATTTTTTAAACATTTTTATATCGTCATCTTTTTTTATTTTTTATTTTATTTTTTAAACATAAATATTTTTATATCGTTTTTTTATTTTTTTTTAAACATAAACATTTTTGATCGGCAACATTTTTTTTTTGAGAAAACCTACCACAAAGCAGCATCAGAGAGACCTAGCAGGGCACAGCTGAGGAGACTGACAGCCATCCCTGAATCTGAACCTAATTAGGCTCAAGGTGCGTGGGCTAATCCCATAAACCACTATTTGGAATGGATTGAAAAAAAGGGCAAATCTAGCCTTCTTTCCAGAATCCAAGATGGCCGACACTGAACCAAGCGACCGTGCATGCGCACGCGCAGAAGATCCAGCGTCGCCCAGTACAGAGAGCCGAGAAACTACGGCTCTGTATCACTCCCGAATCGCGCATGCGCAGACGGCGGCGAGGACGCCGCGCCGTGACACTCTCCTACCTGGCGGGACGTACAGAGCACCTGTAGCCCCCCCCCCCCCCCGAACCCGGAAATAAGCACCACAATGTTGTTGCACAGAGAGACACCTGCCCTATCCAGTTGCACAGTTTTAAAGGAACATAAAAGTAAGACAATAATCATTTTAAAGGCGCCTAACAAGCAAAGGAAAGGGGAGGAGAAGAGAGGAAAAGAAAGGGGAAAAACACAAATGCCTGTAATAAAAAATGGAAACCACCAGCCTGGGAAGATGGAGCTGATCCTTTTGCGACTTCCACTGCATTCATCATGGATGTGATAGCAGACTGCGTTCCTGTGAGGAAACTCTGCGAAAGACCCCAACAGATCCTCAGAGGGGTTCCCAGTCTTATCAGCGCTGTGAGCGGCCCAAGAACAGGGACTGCGCACGGGAAAGGCTAAACCCGGCGGACGCTGCCGACTGCAGAGGTATGGACATACTGCTACTCTTCACCAGCACAAGAAGGTATGAGGAAAAAAAGGAGAATGTTGGGGGAGGGGCTATGCCTTTAATTTATGCTATTCACTAGTCCTGAAGGAGGAGTCGAGGCGGAGCTCTATCACAGGTATGCTGCCATGGAGGCACCAGGAAAACAGCTTTATTCAAGCCTTTTTTATTATTATTTATTTTAAAATCTGTTTTATTCAAGCATGTTTTAATTTATATTTTGTTTTTTTTTAAATAAAAAAAAACCTTTTTAATTATGCATTTTTTTTTGTTAACCCCAGTTATATTTAAGCATTTTTTTATTTATTTTTTTTATTTGAAAAAAAATGTTTTTTTTCCAAGCACTTTTTTTTGGAAAAAACACAGCCTTATTCAATAATATAAAAAAAAAAATGCTTGGATAAAGCAGTTTTTTTTAAATAAAAAAACAAAAAAAATGCTTGAATAAAAAAGATTTTTTTAAAAATAAATAAAAAAGGCTTGATTAAAGCTGGGGTTTTTTTCAAATAAAAAAAAATGCTTGAATAAATCTGTTTTTTTTTTCAAATAAAAAAAAATGCTTGAATAAAACAGATTTACAAAAAAATGCTTGAATAAAGCTGGGGTTTTTTTTTTTCAAATAAAAAAAAAACAAAAAAAAATGCTTGAGTAAAACAGATTTTTAAAATAAATTTAAAAAATGCTTGAATAAAGCTGTTTTTTTCAAATAAAAAAACAAAAAAAAAATGCTTGAATAAAACAGATTTTTCAAATAAATTAAAAAAAATGCTTGAATAAAGCTGTTTTTTTTTTCAAATAAAAAAAAATGCTTGAATAAAACAGATTTAAAAAAAAATGCTTGAATAAAGCTGGGGTTTTTTTTCCAAATAAAAAAACAAAAAATGCTTGAATAAAACAGATTTTTTAAATGAATAAATAAAAACTGTTTGAATGAAGGTGGGTTTTTTTTCAAATAAAAAACAAAAAAATGCTTAAATAAATCAGATTTTAAAAAAAAATTAAAAATAAATGCTTGAGTAAAGCTTTTTTTTTCAAATACAAAACAAAAAAATGCTTGAATAAAACAGATTTTTAAAATAATAAAAAAAATGCTTGAATAAAGCTGTTTTTTTCAAATAAAAAAAAATGCTTGAATAAAACAGATTTTTAAAATAAATTTAAAAAAATGCTTGAATAAAGCTGTTTTAAAAAAAACAAAAAAAAAAACAAAAAAATGCTTGAATAAAACAGATTTTTTAAATAAATAATAAAAAAATGCTTGAATAAAGCAGTTTTTTTCAAATAAAAAACAAAACAAAAAAAATGCTTGAATAAAACAGATTTTAAAAATAATGTTTGAATAAAGCTGTTTTTTTTTTTTTCAAATAAAAAAACAAAAAAATGCTTGAATAAAACAGATTTTTAAAATAAATTTAAAAAAATGCTTGAATAAAACAGATTTTTAAAATGAATAAATAAAAAATGTTTGAATAAAGCTGTTTTTTTTCAAATAAAAAAAATGCTTGAATAAAAAGGATTTTAAAAAAAAATGCTTGAATAAAGCAGTTTTTTTTAAATAAAAAACTAAAAAATGCTTGAATAAAACAGATTTAAAAAAAAATGCTTGGATAAAGCTGGGTTTTTTTGCAAATAAAAAAACAAAAAAAATGCTTGAATAAAACAGATTTTTAAAATAAATTTAAAAAAATGCTTGAATGAAACAGATTTTTTAAATGAATAAATAAAAAAATGTTTGAATAAAGCTGTTTTTTTTCAAATAAAAATAAAAAAAAATGCTTGAATAAAAAGGATTTAAAAATAAATAAAAATAAATGCTTAAATAAAGCAGTTTTTTTAAATAAAAAACTAAAAAAATGCTTGAATAAAACAGATTTTAAAAAAATGCTTGGATAAAGCTGGGGTTTTTTCAAATAAAAAAACAAAAAGAAATGCTTGAATAAAACAGGTTTTTAAAATAAATTTTAAAAAATGCTTGAATGAAACAGATTTTTAAAATGAATAAATAAAAAATGTTTGAATAAAGCTGGGTTTTTTTTTTCAAATAAAAAAACCAAAAAATGCTTGAATAAAACAGATTTTTAAAATAAATTTAAAAAATGCTTGAATAAAACAGATTTTTAAAATGAATAAATAAAAAATGTTTGAATAAAGCTGTTTTTTTTCAAATAAAAAAAATGCTTGAATAAAAAGGATTTAAAAATAAATAAAAATAAATGCTTGAATAAAGCAGTATTTTTTAAATAAAAAACTAAAAAAATGCTTGAATAAAACAGATTTAAAAAAAATGCTTGGATAAAGCTGGGGTTTTTTTCAAATAAAAAAACAAAAAAAAATGCTTGAATAAAACAGATTTTTAAAATAAATTTAAAAAAATGCTTGAATGAAACAGATTTTTAAAATGAATAAATAAAAAATGTTTGAATAAAGCTGGGGTTTTTTTCAAATAAAAAAACAAAAAAATGCTTGAATAAAACAGATTTTTAAAATAAATTTAAAAAATGCTTGAATAAAACAGATTTTTAAAATGAATAAATAAAAAATGTTTGAATAAAGCTGTTTTTTTTCAAATAAAAAAAAATGCTTGAATAAAAAGGATTTAAAAAAAATAAAAATAAATGCTTGAATAAAGCAGTTTTTTTAAAATAAAAAACTAAAAACATGCTTGAATAAAACAGATTTAAAAAAAAATGCTTGGATATAGCTGGGGTTTTTTTCAAATAAAAAAACAAAAAAAAATGCTTGAATAAAACAGATTTTTAAAATAAATTTAAAAAAATGCTTGAATGAAACAGATTTTTAAAATGAATAAATAAAAAATGTTTGAATAAAGCTGTTTTTTTCAAATAAAAATAAAAAAAATGCTTGAATAAAAACGATTTAATTTTTTTAAAAAAATAAATGCTTGAATAAAGCAGTTTTTTTAAAATAAAAAACTAAAAAAATGCTTGAATAAAACAGATTTAAAAAAAATGCTTGGATAAAGCTGGGGTTTTTTTCAAATAAAAAAACAAAAAAAAATGCTTGAATAAAACAGATTTTTAAAATAAATTTAAAAAAATGCTTGAATGAAACAGATTTTTAAAATGAATAAATAAAAAATGTTTGAATAAAGCTGGGGGTTTTTTTCAAATAAAAAAACAAAAAAATGCTTGAATAAAACAGATTTTTAAAATAAATTTAAAAAATGCTTGAATAAAACAGATTTTTAAAATGAATAAATAAAAAATGTTTGAATAAAGCTGTTTTTTTCAAATAAAAAAAAATGCTTGAATAAAAAGGATTTAAAAAAAATAAAAATAAATGCTTGAATAAAGCAGTTTTTTTAAAATAAAAAACTAAAAACATGCTTGAATAAAACAGATTTAAAAAAAAAATGCTTGGATATAGCTGGGGTTTTTTTCAAATAAAAAAACAAAAAAAAATGCTTGAATAAAACAGATTTTTAAAATAAATTTAAAAAAATGCTTGAATGAAACAGATTTTTAAAATGAATAAATAAAAAATGTTTGAATAAAGCTGTTTTTTTCAAATAAAAATAAAAAAAATGCTTGAATAAAAACGATTTAATTTTTTAAAAAAAATAAATGCTTGAATAAAGCAGTTTTTTTAAAATAAAAACCTAAAAAAATGCTTGAATAAAACAGATTTAAAAAAAATGCTTGGATAAAGCTGGGGTTTTTTTCAAATAAAAAAACAAAAAAAAATGCTTGAATAAAACAGATTTTTAAAATAAATTTAAAAAAATGCTTGAATGAAACAGATTTTTAAAATGAATAAATAAAAAATGTTTGAATAAAGCTGGGGTTTTTTTTCAAATAAAAAAACAAAAAAATGCTTGAATAAAACAGATTTTTAAAATAAATTTAAAAAATGCTTGAATAAAACAGATTTTTAAAATGAATAAATAAAAAATGTTTGAATAAAGCTGTTTTTTTCAAATAAAAAAAATGCTTGAATAAAAAGGATTTTAAAAAAATAAAAATAAATGCTTGAATAAAGCAGTTTTTTTAAAATAAAAAACTAAAAACATGCTTGAATAAAACAGATTTAAAAAAAAATGCTTGGATATAGCTGGGGTTTTTTTCAAATAAAAAAACAAAAAAAAATGCTTGAATAAAACAGATTTTTAAAATAAATTTAAAAAAATGCTTGAATGAAACAGATTTTTAAAATGAATAAATAAAAAATGTTTGAATAAAGCTGTTTTTTTTCAAATAAAAATAAAAAAAATGCTTGAATAAAAACGATTTAATTTTAAAAAAAAAATAAATGCTTGAATAAAGCAGTTTTTTTAAAATAAAAAACTAAAAAAATGCTTGAATAAAACAGATTTGAAAAAAATGCTTGGATAAAGCTGGGGTTTTTTTTTCAAATAAAAAAACAAAAAAAATGCTTGAATAAAACAGATTTTAAAAAAATGCCTGAATAAAGCTGTTTTTTTTCAAATAAAAAACAAAAAATGATTGAATAAAACAGATTTAAAATAAATAAAAAAACAAAAAAAAAAACAATAACCTTTACTCTAAAGGTTACCCTAATCCTTCTACTATCCATAACCCCAAATCCACGCCGATCAATAGAATCGCGTCACTGACAGAGGATTTTTATATAACTTGCTGTAAAAATATATATAATAAATGTTAAAAGTGGTATTTTACGTGCCCATGGGTATTGAAGTCTGTACAAGCTGACAGAGAAGGTCGCTTTTTGTTTGTTAAAGGCAGAATACATAGCCAGCGATACACATTTGCGGCGATTTACGCACCAAATATAGGGAGTGGGACAAGTAACTTTCTTACTAAAATGTTGAAGATGCTGGAGAAGTTTAGGGAAGGCTGATCTTGGGCGGAGACTTCAATATTGTGCTGGACCCAAGTCTGGACACAACATCAAAGAAAACATCCCTATCCTTTAGAGCTCTAAAGCATTTAAAACAACTTCTACGCACTCAACATCTGGTCGATAGTTGGCGGGTAATGCACAATGGAGTAAAGGATTACAGCTATTACTCTAAAACACATAAAATGTACTCACGTATTGATGTATTTATGGTAGATCAATTCTATTTAGAAAAGGTTCGAAATTGCACCATTGCGTCCATAACCCTCTCAGATCACGCCCCAATAACGTTGACACTCTCTCCGACCCAGCCTGGCTATATAGAACGGACGTGGAGACTGAACGAATCAATATTAGATAACAAAAAGATAACCGAGGAACTGTCAGTTAAAATAAGGGACTATTTTGAGAGGAATACACCAGGTGAGGTGTCAGATCAGGCAGTGTGGGAGGCTCATAAAACGGTAATAAGAGGAGAACTAATAGCCTATGGGGCTCATATTAAGAAGGAAAGAAGGAAGGAAATGACGGCTTTATTAGAGAAAATCAATGTACTGGAGATTAAATATAAAAAAAAAAAAAACTTAGAGAGCCAACAACTAGGGAACCTTCGAGCAGAACAATGTCTAGATCGAAAAACTAATAACAAATGCAGATACTTTGCTCATAGGTTCTATGAGCAAGGGAACAAATGCGGTCGGCTACTGGCTAAACAACTTAAAAAGCAACAAGAATCTAGACATGTCCATAACCTGTTAAGTCGAAATAAAAAGATAGTGGAAACCCAGGCCATAGCGAAAGAATTTCATAGATTTTATGAAACACTATATAATATCCAGACACCCGAGACTTCACAAATAGAAAATAGGGAGGACCAAAGAAGGGAGGAGATACGAGAATATATTAAGGAATCATCAATGCCCACCCTATCGGAGACAGTGACAGCAGAAATGGAACATCCAATTACAGTTGAAGAGTTGAGTAGGGTAATAGCAGCCTTGCCGATAGGGAAAAGCCCTGGCCCAGATAGCTTGACAAATATTTACTATCAAAAGTTTTCCTCTGAGTTGATAAGACCTTTATGCAATTACTTTAATACAATAAGTGCGACTAATCCGTTACCATCAGAAGCCCTGTTGGCGTACATTACTGTACTCCCAAAGGAAGGGAAAGATCCACAGTGTTGTGCTAATTACAGGCCTATTTCTCTGCTCAACTCAGATACTAAACTGTTGGCCAAAATCCTAGCACTACGATTGCAAGAACATATCGGGGGGCTAGTGCATCCAGATCAGACCGGTTTTATGAAAGGACGTGAGGCAAGGGACAACACCATCAGGGCACTTCATCTTCTTCATTGGATGAAATATGGCCCAGAGAAAGCCCCAAAGATCGTTCTATCAATGGATGCTGAAAAGGCTTTCGATAGGGTGAACTGGAGCTTTATGAGTGCAGTCTTGAGGGGGGCGGGCCTGGGTGAACGCATGATGGGATGGATAATGGGATGGATAATGGCCCTGTATGTAAACCCAAGAGCAAGGGTCAAAGTAAATGGTACAGTATCAGAGTATCTTAACATACGAAACAGGACAAGACAGGGGTGCCCACTTTCACCATTAATATTTGCTATAATATTAGAACCATTTCTTTGCAAGATCAGAAGTAATGGGGAGATATTAGGGACATGTATTGGGGAGGTGGAACACAAAGTATCAGCTTATGCTGACGATCTATTATTCTACCTTTCAACACCACAGACATCCTTAACAGCTCTTATGCAGGAAGTGGACAGATATGGGTACCTATCTAACTTTAAAATTAATTTTGAAAAATCAATACTTTTACCCAGCTATGTTCCCCAAGAGATGGCAAAGATATTGAGGAGGGCGTACCCCTTTGTATGGAAGAAGGATTCCCTGTTTTATTTGGGGGTACATATTACCGCGGATCAAAAAATATTATATGACCTTAACTATGCATCCCTAATGGCCAGGATAGTGGGGGACTTAAAAAATTGGACAGGACAATACCTAACATGGTTTGGAAGAGTAAGTGCCATTAAAATGTGTATATTACCTAGAATTATCTATATATTACACACAGTCCCGATTAAAGTACCAGAAATATTTTTTAAACAGATACAGAAAGCTTTTGTAGCATTCGTGTGGAATGATAAACGACCAAGGTTGGCATATGACATCCTGCGTAGAAGTAAGGCAGAGGGAGGAATGGGGCTGCCAGACATATCAGTCTACTAAAAGGCAATGTCGCTGGTTCGAATTTTGAACTGGTGCCATGATTCCTCTAAGAAAATGTGGGTCCCACTAGAAAAAACAATAGCTGGGAGGAATCTTGCAGGGGCCCCTTGGATCCCGAGTACGTCGAGAGGACTTTCGAAATGGACATCTCCTCTGACATGGAATTCCCTGTTAATATGGGATAAGTTGAATAAAACGGGGGAGTATTCCCCCCAGGTGTCCCCCCTAGCCCCATTGGAGGGATTCCCATGGTTTCCCCCCGGGGGAGGGGGGGGGATTCCTGGGGGCATGGGGTCGGGATGGAGATACCACGTGTGGTAAATTCGCCCCGCGAGGAACCCTAGCAACTTATCCAGAGCTGGTTATAGCCCTAGGGAACATACCCACATCAGGTTTCTTTAACAAGATGAAACCTTTATTGAGATCATTAAACTCAATCACAGTGTTTGAGGGCCAGTGTGTGCGTTTGAGGGACCCCAGGCATCCACTGTCTCAGATGTATAGACTGATACTAGGCGCCCAAAAGAGTACAGTCCCATATTTCATCAGAGAGTGGGAAAAATAATTAAATAAAGAACTGTCAGAGGAACAAATTAAAAAAATGATTAAATCAACTTACTCTACATCTATAAGTTCGTATGTCCAAGAGATGGCCTATAAATTTATGACAAGGTGGTATAGGACACCAGTAAGATTAACTCAGATGTATCCAGAGGCAGATGCCTGGTGTTGGAGAGGATGTGAGCAGAGGGGTACATTTCTCCACCTGTGGTGGGAATGCCCCATGATTAGAACATTTTGGGTATCAATCGCACCATGGATTGAGAGGTTGACCCCGAGACCTATGGAGTTTACTCCTCTATGCTTTTTATTTCATGGAATACCCAGCTCCATTAAAGTTTATAGGAAGAGTATTACACCACACCTATTGATCGCAGGCAAACTATTGATCCCTAGATTTTGGAAACAGGCCACCTGTCCAACACTAGAGGACTGGAAAAAGGAGGTCAATCGGATAATGGAAGCCGAAAGATGGACTCAAGTAGTGAAGGACAAAAAAGGGGAATTTGAGAAGACTTGGACAGGTTGGATACAGTGTGCTCACGAAATTGGCTGAGGATAGGAGATATGGAGGGGGAAAGTAGGGGGCATAGTGCATTTATAAGGACCCCCAGTATAGTTGCTCATGGGGTAAGCCATAGAAGTATAAAGAACCTGATCAGGAACTTTGACCAGGATTGATATAGTTTTTTTTTTTCTCTCTTCCCTCTCTCTTTCATCGACCTCCCTAATAAATTCTGACGGCGTTGAGGGGGTGGAGTGAGATGTATGCCCCTGAATGGGAGAGAGGGAGTGGAGTCGTGCTGGGGTGGGGCGGGGAGGGCTGGGGGGGGGGAGGACAAGGAGTAGGGCACATAAAGGAGAAGAGGGCCTGGAAGTAATATTAGGATAGAGAGTGTATATGATCACTGCGAGGACATCACAATTTTGCATTTTTTATTCCCCTGGGGAATATGGGCTTGTCACTTAAAATTGGGGGAAGAGTAGGTCGGGGGGAGGATCGCCTGAATGTAAACATGGGTGAAGATATCACAAGGTATAATTATTTATATTTAAACACTATGGCCATTAGTGGTCTCTTAAGAGGCACTGGTAGAAGGGAATCAATAGATAAACACGTTTTTTTTCTTTTTCTCTTCTAAAGTTTGCTTGTTCTTTCTCAACCTTGGGAATTAGACCAGGGGGGCCACTATACACAACTATGGGTAATTAATACCTAAACACGAGGCACAGATAGATATATATATGTATATATACGTGTGTATGGGTAGGTGAATGTGTACGTACGTGTGTGTATATATATATATATATATATATATATGTATATGTAGATATGTATATATATATGTGTGTGTATATATATATATATATATGTATGTATATAATTTCTTATTTTATCTTCTTCCCCCCCACATAAAAATAATAGACACCATGGCCATTAGTGGCCTCTTTGGAAGCACGAGGGAGCACTGCCCAAGGGATAAAGAAGGACACAGTAGGATAACACACAATATAAGTAGAAGGGAAGGAGTGAGTGGGGACAGAGCAGACACACTCCACTGCAGCCAGGGATGGTGCTGAGGGAGGGGGGAGAGGGGATTATATGTTTTCTTTTTTGTTTTTGTTTTCTTTTCTTTTTTCTCCCCCTTTTTTTTTCTCCTCTTTCTCTCTCTTCTTTCCTTTCTCTTGGGGGGGGGGGGGGGGATATGATTATTATTATTCTTATAAGATAATTTTGTACTTGGTTCTGCCTTGCAATGCTTATTGGCTTTTATGGAAATGTACAATGTTGAATGGAAATGTAAAACGTTTGAAGCTTACAATAAAATAATAAAAAAATGTTGATTATAAAAAAAAAGTGGTATTTTACAAAAACAAAAAAAATAAAAGTAAAAAAAAACAAAAAAAAAAAAACAAGAAAACCACCAAATTCCGTGTTCTGCTCACGCGCAGCCGATAATAGATTTACCTTTAGGCGCGGTGCACACTGCTGCGAATTCTTTTGGGAATTTGAGCTGCGGGGAAAATAAGGGTCCTGTGCGAGTTTGATCCGCGTGTTCGATGCAAATTCAGCTCCATAGACCGGCGTTCCCTGAAATCGCGGCCGGGAATTGCGGCAGATTTTGAAGTCGCAGTAGTATGATCCAGCCCCTTTATACAACGTTTAGCGTTTGGGAATCCCCCCCAGATTAGTAATGTCCCCCCCCAGATTAGTAATGTCCCCCCCAGATTAGTAATGTCCCCCCCCAGATTAGTAATGTCCCCCCAGATTAGTAATGTCCCCCCCCAGATTAGTAATGTCCCCCCAGATTAGTAATGTCCCCCCCAGATTAGTAATGTCCCCCCCAGATTAGTAATGTTCCCCCCCAGATTAGTAATGTCCCCCCCAGATTAGTAATGTCCCCCCAGATTAGTAATGGTCCCCCCCAGATTAGTAATGTCCCCCCCAGATTAGTAATGTTCCCCCCCAGATTAGTAATGTCCCCCCCAGATTACTAATGTCTCCCCCCCAGATTAGTAATGTCCCCCCCAGATTAGTAATGTCCCCCCATGATTAGTAATGTCCCCCCCAGATTAGTAATTTGTCCCCCCCAGATTAGTAATGCCCCCCCCCAGATTAGTAATGTTCCCCCCAGATTAGTAATGTCCCCCCCAGATTAGTAATGTCCCCCCCAGATTAGTAATGTGTCCCCCCAGATTAGTAATGTCCCCCCCAGATTACTAATGTCCCCCCCAGATTACTAATGTCTTCCCACAGATTAGTAATGTCCCCCCCCAGATTAGTAATGTTCCCCCCCAGATTAGTAATGTCCCCCCAGATTAGTAATGTCCCCCCCAGATTAGTAATGTCCCCCCCAGATTAGTACTGTCCCCCCAGATTAGTAATGTCCCCCCCAGATTAGTAATGTCCCCCCCGATTAGTAATGTTCCCCCAGATTAGTAATGCCCCCCCAGATTAGTAATGTTCCCCCCCAGATTAGTAATGTCCCTCCCAGATTAGTAATGTTCCCCCCAGATTAGCAATGTCCCCCCAGATTAGTAATGTTCCCCCCCAGATTAGTAATGTCCCCCCAGATTAGTAATGTTCCCCCCCAGATTAGTAATGTCCCCCCCAGATTAGTAATGTCCCCCCCGATTAGTAATGTTCCCCCCCAGATTAGTAATGTCCCCCCAGATTAGTAATGTCCCCCCCAGATTAGTAATGTCCCCCCCATATTAGTAATGTCCCCCCCCCCGATTAGTAATGTCCCCCCCAGATTAGTAGCATCCCCCCCAGATTAGTAATGTTCCCCCCAGATTAGTAATGCCCCCCCCCAGATTAGTCATGTTTCCCCCCCCAGATTAGTAATGTTCCCCCCCCTGATTAGTAATGTCCGCCCAGATTAGTAATGTCCCCCCCAGATTAGTATTGTCCCCCCCAAATTAGTAATGCCCCCCCAGATAAGTAATGTCCCCCCCAGATTAGTAATGCCCCCCCAGATTAGTAATGCCCCCCCAGATTAGTAATGTCTCCCCCCAGATTAGTAATGTCCCCCCAGATTAGTAATGTTTCCCCCCCATATTACTAATGTCCCCCCCTGATTAGTAATGCCCCCCCCCAGATTAGTAATGTCTCCCCCCCCCCCCCAGATTAGTAATGTCCCCCCCAGATTAGTAATGCCCCCCCCAGATTAGTAATGTCTCCCCCCCAGATTAGTAATGTCCCCCCCCAGATTAGTAATGTCCCCCCCAGATTAGTAATGTCCCCCCCAGATTAGTAATGCCCCCCAGATTAGTAATGTCCCCCCCAGATTAGAAATGTCCCCCCCAGATTAGTAATGTCCCCCCCAGATTAGTATTGTCCCCCCCAGATTAGTAATGTCCCCCCCCAGATTAGTAATGTTCCCCCTCAGATTAGTAATGTCCCCCCCAGATTAGTAATGTCCCCCCCAGATTAGTAATGCCCCCCCAGATTAGTAATGCCCCCCCAGATTAGTAATGTCCCCCCCCCCAGATTAGTAATGCCCCCCCAGATTAGTAATGCCCCCCCAGATTAGTAATGCCCCCCCCAGATTAGTAATGCCCCCCCCAGATTAGTAATGTTCCCCCCAGATTACTAATGTCTCCCCCCCCGCCGGTATCTCTTCCTCGTGTTCCGGGAATTCCAATCACAATCCTCCCTCCTCCTCTCAGACGTGTCGGATGATTGCCAGGCGGAGAAATCTTCCCGTCTTACAGAAACCAGATGGCCGATGTCATTGGCTACCGAGATGATAGAGGAGCTGGGACGTCATCGCTTATTATTTCCAAACACAGAAATACATGAATGTTACTGAGCTGGAATCATTTACTAACATTTCTCCCATGGAAAGAGTGTTTATAAACATTGATCAGACAGGAGATAGAGAGAGATATAAAGTAACATTGTTTATAAACATTGATCAGACGGGAGATAGAGAGATACAAAGTAACATTGTTTATAAACATTGATCAGACGGCAGATAGAGAGATACAAAGTAACATTGTTTATAAACATTGATCAGATGGGAGATAGAGAGATACAAAGTAACATTGTTTATAATCATTGATCAGACGGGAGATAGAGGGATACATAGTAACATTGTTTATAAACATTGATCAGACAGGAGATAGAGAGATACAAAGTAATATTGTTTATAAACATTGATCAGACGGGAGATAGAGAGATACAAAGTAACATTGTTTATAAACATTGATCAGACGGGAGATAGAGAGATACAAAGTAACATTGTTTATAAACATTGATCAGACAGGAGATAGAGGGATACATAGTAACATTGTTTATAAACATTGATCAGACGGGAGATAGAGAGATACAAAGTAACATTGTTTATAAACATTGATCAGACGGGAGATAGAGAGATACAAAGTAACATTGTTTATAAACATTGATCAGACAGGAGATAGAGGGATACATAGTAACATTGTTTATAAACATTGATCAGACAGGAGATAGAGAGATACAAAGTAATATTGTTTATAAACATTGATCAGACGGGAGATAGAGAGATACAAAGTAACATTGTTTATAAACATTGATCAGAGATACAAAGTAACATTGTTTATAAACATTGATCAGGCCTGGTGTGCACACTGCCCCTCCTGCTGACTCCCGCTGTGAGTCTGTCAGGATGTCCTGGCCAATGATTCGAGACCTGCTGATCAGCTGTGTCCAGTCACATTCTATGGGGTTGAGGTCAGGACTCTGTGCAGGCCAGTCAAGTTCCTCCACCCCAAACTCACTCCTCCATGTCTTTATAGACCTTGGTTTGTGCACTGGTGGGCAGTCATGTTGGAACAGGAAGGGGCCGTCCCCAAACTGTTCCCACAAAGTTGGGAGCATGAAATTGCCCAAAATGTCTTGGTGTGTTGATGCCTTAAGAGTTCCCTTCACTGGAACTAAGGGGCCAAACCCAACCCCTGAAAAACACCCCCCCCACACCATAATCTCCCCCCTCCCCCCACACCATAATCCCCCCTCCACCCCACAACATAACCCCCCACATCATAATCCCCCCACACCATAATCCCCCCTCCACCAAATGATTTGGACCAGTGCACAAAGCAAGGTCCATAAAGACATGGATGAGCGAGTTTGGGGTGGAGGAACTTGATTGGCCTGCACAGAGTCCTGATCTCAACCCCGATAGAACACCTTTGGGATGAATTAGAGTGAAGACTGCGAGCCAGGCCTTCTCATCCAACATCAGTGCCTGATCTCACAAATGCTCTTCTGGAAGAATGGTCAAACACCCTCCTAAACCTTGTGGACATCCTACCCAGAAGAGGTGAAGCTGGTATAGCTGCAAAGGATGGGGCCAACTCAATATTGAACCCTCCGGACTAAAACTGGGATGTCATTAAAGTTCATGTGTGTCTAAAGGCAGGCGTCCCAATACTTTTGGTAATATAGTGTATGTATCTTAAGTGATGAGGAAATGATTGCCGATAGGAGAGAGTAAAGGGGGTTAAAGTACAAAGTTCAGCACCCCTGAGAGGGAAGTGGAGTAACCGGCACATCGATCCAGCACACCGATCCGGCACACCGATCCGGCACATCGATCCGGCACATAACTGTATTCTTTAATATGTAAAGACATTTAAAGGGGATAGAAGTCTCGGTCTGGCTGGGAATCGGTGGAGAAGTGCCGGGAATGTTCACCGTCCACCAGAAAAAAAGTCAAAGCAGATTTTTCGGTTCGCTTTCCACGATTCCCCGGGTAACACTTTGAGGAACAATCAGACTTTGGCAGTGACGTCTCTGAGAGCTGAGAGAAATATTCTCTGTCTGCTATAAATAAACACAGAATTTTATTTGAAGTCGTTTCAGATCTTCCCTTCAAAGACAAACACGGAGATGAGAAATGGATGACTCAGAGGACTGTGCCGGAGAAGGATCATAAAGGGGTCTCCAAAGGTCTGTAATGTAAAGGTCCTCCATAACAGACGTTTAGAGGTCTGCTGTGTATTTTTAAGGGACCTCTGGGGTAAAAAAAAGAAGCCGGGAGGGAAATGGATGACTCTGAGGACTGTGCTGGAAAAGGATTATAATGGGACCTCCAAAGGTCCTTCATAACAGACTTTTAGAGGTCTGATGTGTATTTTGGGGGACCTCTGGGGTAAAAAAAAGAAGCAGAGAGGGAAATGGATGACTCTGAGGACTTTTCCGGAGAAGTATTATAATGGGACCTCCAAAGGTCTGTAATGTTAAGTTCCTTTATAACAGACTTTTAGAGGTCTGATGTGTATTTTGGGGGACCTCTGGGGTAAAAAAAAAGAAGCCGGGAGGGAAATAGATGATCCTGAGGACTGTGCCGGAGAAGGATTATAAAGGGGTCTCCAAAGGTCTGTAATGTAAAGGTCCTCCATAACAGACAATTAGAGGTCTTCTGTGTATTTTGGGGGACCTCTGGGGTAAAAAAAAGAAGCCGGGAGGGAAATAGATGATCCTGAGGACTGTGCCAGAGACGGATTATACTGTTACCTCCAAAGGTCTGTAATGTAAAAGTCCTCCATAACAGACTTTTAGAGGTCTGATGTGTATTTTGGGGGACCTCTGGGGTAAAAAAAAGAAGCAGAGAGGGAAATGGATGACTCTGAGGACTTTTCCGGAGAAGTATTATAATGGGACCTCCAAAGGTCTGTAATGTAAAGTTCCTTTATAACAGACTTTTAGAGGTCTGATGTGTATTTTGGGGGACCTCTGGGGTAAAAAAAAGGAAGCCGGGAGGGAAATTGATGATTCCGAGGACTGTGCTGGAGAAGGATTATACAGGGACCTCCAAAGGTCCTCCAAAATAGACGTTTAGAGGTCTTCTGTGTATTTTGGGGGACCTCTGGGGTAAAAAAAAGAAGCCGGGAGGGAAATTGATGACTCTGAGGACTGTGCCGAAGAAGTATTATAATAGGACCTCCAAAGGTCCTCCATAACAGACTTTTAGAGGCCTGCTGTGTATTTTGGGGGACCTCTGGAGTAAAAAAAAAGAAGCCGGGAGGGAAATGGATGACTCGGAGGACTGTGCCGGAAAAGGATTATAATGGGACCTCCAAAAGTCCTCCATAACAGACTTTTAGAGGTCTGCTGTGTATTTTGGGGGACCTCTGGGGTAAAAAAAAGAAGCCAGGAGGGAAATGGATGACTCCGAGGACTGTGCCGGAGAAGTATTATAATAGACCTCCAAAGATCCTCCATAACAGACTTTTAGAGGTCCGCTGCCAGTATCATGTGATCGCTGTGACCAATCACAGCAGGTCACATGACAGTTGTACACAATAGATGGCTTCCTTTTAATGCCAGCCATTGTATGCAATTGTGTTGGTACCTGTGATTGGTCACAGTGATCACATGGTACAGACAGGGCCAATCACAGATCATATTTACCTTGTGATTAGCTTTGGCCAGTCACAGCTAATCACAACAATATACACCGAATGAATCAGTTTCATTCAGTAAAAATGGTGGCTTATACCAATGAAATTCACCGCTATAAGCAATCATAATGTGTAAAAAAAAATCCTGAGCGGAATGCCCCCCCACTTCCACCGCCCATCAGCATATCTCCAGGCTCTCCAGTGCGATCAGAGAGCCGGAGATTCGATCCGCCGGCGGCGCTGGTTTACCTTAGAGCTAGACGAGGACTTGCTTTAACAAGGGAAGTTTATGTTCCTTGTGACAGCAATAAAAGAGATTAAAAAAAATGGAAAGCAAATAAAATAAAAAAATGTTAAATAAAAAAAAAAAAATGGAAAGCACCAGCATAAGAAAATAAAAATAATAATTAAAAAATAATAGTAAAGTCCCCCCCCCCTCAGGCTAGCACACAAAGGCGAACACACACATCCATCCTTCACAGCTATCGTCCCACACATGTGAGGTATAGAGATGGGCAGAACACCCCCCTGTTCGGTTCGCACCGGAACTACCAAACATAGAAAAAGTTCTGACCCGAACCGCGAACCCCATTGAAGTCTATGGGACCCGAACTTGAAAAATCAAAAGTCTCAATTTTTGAAGGCTTATATGCAATTATTGGCCATAAAAAGTGGTATGGGGGGTACTGGTACTGGTACTGGGTTCAGGTACTGCTCTGGGGGACATGTATCAGGATATGCAAAACATTTAAAAAAAAATATTGTTTTTACAGAAGTAGTGATTCTAATTATGGTTAAAGTGCAACAATAAAAATGAAAAATCCTTTAACTATAGTTCTGGGGGGTCTCTTAGTTTGAGTGTAAAGCGGCACATCTGTACCATGTATAGAACCTGCTGCAGCAAAAATTACATTTCTAAAGAAAAAACAAGATGCATGAATGACATTTAAATTGCTGGCAATAGAAAAATGTTAACAAAATGGCATAGGGTCCCCCCCTCCGCCCCCAGTCCATACCAGGCCCTTCAGGTCTGGTATGGATATTAAGGGGAACTCCACACCAAAAATCCGTCATCAATCATGATGCTGCTGCCACCGTCAGACCCAAAAAAGAAAAGAAAAATCGCTCCGCAGTCAACAAAGGCAAAACCGCCAAATGCCCGGCTTGCCGTTTGACAGTTCTTATATAGGTAAGGGCGGGTCTCCTGGCGACGTCATCTGGTGGCACTGCTCCCCCTTGTGACATCAATGACCCAGCATGCACCCGTCCGTGATGTCACATGGTGGGCAGTGCCACCAGGTGGCTCCACACCTCACCTATATAAGAACTGTCAAGCGGCAAGCCAGGCAATTGGTGGTTTGCCTTTGTTGACGGCAGAGCGTTTGTTTTTTTTTGGGTCCGGCTGTGGTGGTGATTGACGACGAATCTACACCGGGGGGGGACATTGTTTTTTATTTTTTAATAAAGGAATTGGCAAAAAATGTCTCTGTGTTTTTATAACTTTTTGACACTTTTTTTGGTGAATGAGTAGGGGTACAATGTCCACGATACCCATTCACATAGAGGGGGGCGGGATCTGGGGGCCTCCTTGTTAAAGGGGGCTTCCAGATTCCGATAAGTCCCCTGCCCACAGACCCCGACAACTACAGTCAAGGGTTGTGGGGATGAGGCCCTTGTCCCCATCAACATGGCGACAAGGGACAAAGCACCCCCCACCATGTTGAGGGCATGTTGCCTGGTATGGGGGGGGGCTCTGCAGGCTGCATGCTCAAATAAAGGCTTTGTATGGATTTTGGGGACCCCACGCCGTTTTTTTACTTCACTTTTTAATTGCTGTCAATGTTTTTTTTATTTTTTTATTCAGCTGTCAGTGGGGAAGCCCGCTGACAGCTGATGACTCATCGGTTGTTAAAAGACACCCCGGCCGGCTTCTCAGCCCCACTCCTTAACAACCAGCTATTCACTGGAAAGCTTTACCCAATCAGGGCTCAGAATGCACTTTGCAGCACACAGTGTATTTTAGGGCATTTGGCGGGGTGAACACCCGAAAAGCGCCCTGCAAATTTGGGTGTTCGCCAAATTGGGGAACAGGCAATGTTAGGGCTGTACTTTTGCTCGGCCTGAGTCATTCGCCCAACTCTAGTGAGGTATTGCCGCAAACGTCAGATGATGGGCAGTAATTCCAGCACCAGACCTCCTCTGTACATCTGAAGTGGGGACCTGTAAAGGCCTTTAAAATGTTGCCAATGGATAGTAAAATATATGTCATTTGTCACAGTTGCACGGGTGTGCGCAATTTTAAAGTGTGACAGGTTTGGTATCTATTTATTTAGCGCAACATCATCTTTTATATTTTAAGTTGGGATGAGTGGCAGTGCTGGTGGGAAGTTGGGATGGGTGGCAGTGCTGGGGGGGAGTTGGGATGAGTGGCAGTGCTGAGGGGGAGTTGGGATGAGTGCCAGTGCTGGCGGAGAGTTGGGATGAGTGGCAGTGCTGGTGGGAAGTTGGGGTGAGTGGCAGTGCTGGTGGGAAGTTGGGATGAGTGGCAGTGCTGGTGGGAAGTTGGGATGAGTGGAGGTGCTGGTGGGAAGTTGGGATGAGTTGTAGTCCTGGTGGGGAGTTGGGATGAGTGGCAGAGCTGGTGGGAAGTTGTGATGAGTGGCAGAGCTGGTTGGAAGTTGTGATGTGTGGCAGTGCTGGTGGGAAGTTGTGATGAGTGGCAGTGCTGGTGGGGAGTTGGGATGAGTGGCAGTGCTGGTGGGAAGTTGGGATGAGTGGCAGTGCTGGTGGGGAGTTGGGATGAGTGGCAGTGCTGGTGGGAAGTTGGGATGAGTGGCAGTGCTGATGGGAATTTGGGATGAGTGGCAGTGCTGATGGGAATTTGGGATGAGTGGCAGTGCTGGGGGGGAGTTGGGATGAGTGGCAGTGCTGGTGGGAAGTTGGGATGAGTGGCAGTGCTGGGGGGGAGTTGGGATGAGTGGCAGTGCTGGTGGGGAGTTGGGATGAGTGGCAGTGCTGGTGGGAAGTTGGGATGAGTGGCAATGCTGGTGGGAAGTTGGGATGAGTGGCAGTGCTGATGGGAATTTGGGATGAGTGGCAGTCCTGGGGGGGAGTTGGGATGAGTGGCTGTGCTGGTGGGAAGTTGGGATGAGTGGCAGTGCTGGGGGGGAGTTGGGATGAGTGGCAGTGCTGGTGGGGAGTTGGGATAAGTGGCAACGCTGGTGGGAAGTTGGGATGAGTGGCAGCGTTGTCGGGGAGTTGGGATGAGTGGCAGTGCTGGTGGAAAGTTGGGATGAGTGGCAGTGCTGGTGGGGAGTTGGGATGAGTGGCAGTGCTGGTGGGAAGTTGGGATGAGTGGCAGTGCTGGGGGGAAGTTGGGATGAGTGGCAGTGCTGGTGGGAAGTTGGGATAAGTGGCAGTGCTGGGGGGGAGTTGGGATGAGTGGCAGTGCTGGTGGAAAGTTGGGATGAGTGGCAGTGCTGGTGGAAAGTTGGGATGAGTGGCAGTGCTGGTGGGAAGTAGTGATGAGCCGAACACCCCCGGGTTCGGTTCGCACCAGAACCCGCGAACGGACCGAAAGTTCGCACGAACATTAGAACCCTATTAAATACAATGGATGCGAACGTTCGGATTCTAAAGTGCTAATTATAACGACTATTATCCATGTTATTGTCCTAAACAGAGTTTGGGAACCCGGGTTCTACACCAGGGGACATGTATCAATGCAAAAAGAAGTTTTAAAAACGGACGTTTTCCGGGAGCAGTCATTTTAATGATGCATAAAGTGAAAAAAAAAAGTCAAATATTCTTTTAAATATCGTACCTGGGGGGTATCTATAGTATGCCTGTGAAGTGCCACGTGTTTCCCGTGTTTAGAACTGTCCCTGCACAAAATAACATTTCTAAAAGAAAAAAAAGCCATTTAAAACTGCTTGCGGCTTTAATGTAATGTCTGGTCCCGGTAATATGGATGAAAATCTTTAAGAAAAATGGCATAGCTACCCCATCACCCCCCCCCCCCCTACCCCAGCCCATTACCAGCCCCTTTGGGTCTTGTATGGATATTAAGGGGAACCCCGCACACAAAATAAAAAAGGCCCTATATACTCTGAACAGCCGTATACAGGCGGTGCATACAAGACAGGGACTGTAGGTTTGTTCTTATGTAGAATCTGTTTGTAATTTTGAACAGGTACATTGTTTAAGTGTAGCTCCAGCCCAAAAATCTATTTTTAAACTTTTTGGAAAACATAGGTAAGGGTTATCACCCCTGTAACATTTGTTTTGCTGTCTGTGCCCCTGTTCAGAACATTTCACCTCACTTTGCTTCCCAATGACAACTGTTTTTGAAATGTGGTGTTTTTATTGAAACAAGGATTGGTGATAAAGCATCAGTACAGAGGAGACACCTTTCTCCCATATTAATTCTTACAGGAGAGAATTTTCCTTCCAAGGGGTAGATTTCCTCTCACTTCCTGTTGTCTTCTTCCGTTTGCAAGTAGTAGTCGTTTGTAAGTTGGATGTTTGAAAGTAGGGGCCTGCCGTATATACTCTGCAGAAATAGGCCCCTTAGTTGTTGGTGTTGGCACAACACTGTAAGCACTCACAGTTACTCTTGGTGGGTGCTGGAACGCCCTGCTGTCAACTATTATATCAGGAATTGTAATAACATATAATTGTTGAACAGTGGTAGTAAAAATTGGGCCTTTGATGGTGGTGCTGGTGCCACAACACTGTAAGGCCTGACAGTTACTCTTGGTGGGCACAGCAATGGGCCCTGCTGTGAATTATTAGATCAATAATTATAATTGCATGCCCCTGTTGAACAGGGGCTGAAAAATTGGGCCTTAGGCACTGGTGGCACAACACTGCAACCCCTCACAGATACTGTACTTGGAGCACAGCAATGAGCCCTGTTGCAAAGTATTGCATCAAAAATTGTAATTACACGCCCCTGTTAAACAGGGGCTGTAAAATTGGGCCTTAGCCACTGGTGGCGGCACCCATAAACCAAAATGATCTTCCAAGCTATCATCATTAATCGGATCATTGAGGAGGAGGAGGAGGAGGATAGCCAGTCAACATAACAGCACAGGCACTCAGCATCAGCATCAGTCTTGAAGGGATGTGACATTTTAAAATCAATTAGTCTGTTATATCAGCATCAGGTGTGTGGTAGCTGGTGGTGATCCAAGACTGGTTCATCTCGATGAAAGTCAGTCGATCAACCGAGTCGGTGGACAGGCGCACCCTGTGATCCGTGACAAATCCTCCAGCAGCACTGAATGTGCGTTCTGAAAGAACGCTGGATGCAGGACAGGCCAGTAGCTCAATTGCATACTGTGCAAGCTCTGGCCAGTGATCCATCCTCAAGACCCAGTAAGCCAGAGGATTTTCGGTGGGGAAGGTGTCCAAGTCTGACCTTGCCCCTAGGTATTCCTGCACCATGTATATCAGACGCTGGCGATGGTTGCTGGAACCGATCATACTTTGGGGCTGCGGACTAAAGAATTGTCTGAACGCATCGGTCAGACGGCCACCTTCCCCACCGCTCCTTCTTTGACTGCCCGAAGCCTCAGCAACTCGTTGTCCAGGACCAGGAGTTTGTAACCTCCCAGTCTCTGGGAACGTGTTGCACAGACCTTTCTGCAAGGCCTCCCGGAGTTGTCTCATCCTCTGCTCCCTCTGCGACGGTAACATAAGGTCCGCAACCTTACCCTTGTACCGTGGATCAAGAAGAGTGGCCAGCCAGTAATGGTCCCTCTCCTTGATCCGAAGAATACGAGGATCCTTCCGCAGACTTTGCAGAATCAGGGAGGCCATGCAGCGTAGGTTAGCTGAGGCATTCAGTCCGGAGTCCTCTGGGTCACTAAGGACGACATGATCCGCAGCCACCTCCTCCCAGCCACGTACAAGTCCACTGGTTTCTTGGGACTGTAAATCATCCCTAAAAGACTGCTGCTGATGATGCTGAGTGCCAGCCTCCACCTCCATGCTGACACAATCCTCTTCCTCCTCCTCCTCCTCCTCTTCCTGTGCGATGGGTGGGACAGAAGGAACACTGTCTGGGTAAAGGGGGCCTTGAGAGGCAAGGAAGTCCTCCTCTTCCTGCCTCTGTTCTGCCTCAAGTGCCCTGTTCATTATTCCACGCAGCGTGTGCTCCAACAGGTGGACAAGAGGTACAGTGTCACTGATGCATGCACTGTCACTGCTCACCATCCTCGTGGCCTCCTCAAATGGTGCCAGGACAGTGCATGCATCCCTGATCATGCCCCACTGGCGTGGTGAAAAAAACCCGAGCTCCCCTGACCCTGTCCTGGTGCCGTAGTCGCACAGGTACTCATTGATGGCCCTCTGCTGCGTGTGCAGCCGCTGCAGCATGGCCAACGTTGAGTTCCACCTGGTGGGCATGTCACATATAAGGCGGTTCTTGGGCAGGTTCAACTCCTTTTGCAGCTCAGCCAGGCGAGCACTGGCATTATAAGATCTGCGGAAATGCACACAGACTTTCCTGGCCTGCCTCAGGACATCCTGTAAGCCCGGGTACCTGCCCAAGAACCGCTGCACCACCAGGTTAAGGACGTGAGCCATACAGGGCACATGGGTCAGTTGTCCCTGTCGGAGGGTGGAGAGGAGGTTGGTGCCATTGTCGCAAACCACCATTCCTGGCTTAAGCTGGCGTGGCATCAACCACCTCTCGGCCTGCCCCTGCAGAGCAGACAGGACCTCTGCCCCAGTGTGGCTCCTGTCCCCCAAACACACCAGCGCAAGCACGGCATGGCATCTTTTTGCCTGCGTACTTGCGTAGCCCCTTGAACGCCTACGGAGCACCGCTGGTTCCGAGGACAAACCACAGGAAGAGGCCATGGAGGAAGAAGAAGAGGAGGGGGTGGAGGAGAGAGGTGTGTCACAACCAGTAGTAGCATTTTGGAGGTGTGGCGGTGGAACAACCTCCAACACTACTGCACCTTGTCCTGCATCCTTCCCAGCTGCCAAAAGAGTGACCCAATGGGCCGTGAAAGAAAGGTAACGTCCCTGTCCATGTCTGCTGGACCATGAGTCAGCGGTAATATGCACCTTACCGCTGACCGCCCTGTCCAGCGAGGCCAAGACATTGCCTTCCACATGCCTGTAGAGAGCCGGAATCGCCTTCCGTGAGAAAAAGTGGCGTTTGGGAACCTGCCACTGAGGAACCGCACATTGCACAAACTCACGGAAGGGGGCCGAGTCTACCAACTGAAAAGGCAGAAGTTGAAGCGCTAGCTATTTAGCCAAGCTAGCATTCAACCGCTGGGCATGTGGATGGCTGGGAGTGAACTTCTTTCGACGGTCCAGCAGCTGGGGCAGGGAAATTTGCCTGCTAGAATCGGACGTCGGTGTACTGCTAGCAGAGTGGCCGCAAGTACTGGGCTGTGACACACCTAATTCTACACCTTCATTCCTCTCAGTGCAGGTTTCAGAGAGGACTGAAGGTATAGTGGGGTTGGAGATCCCAGCTGATGCGGTGCAAGGAGAGGTCCGCTTTGTTCTTTGGTGTGGGTCTTTAAGGTAGGCTTGCCAACGAGCTGCATGGCAGGTCAACATATGTCTGATCAAGCATGTGGTGCCCAAGCGGCTGATGTTTTGGCCACGCGATATACGCTTGAGACATATGTTGCAAACAGCAGCTGTGCGATCTGATGCACTCGCCTCAAAAAAGGCCCACACCAAAGAACTTTTTGAATGACGGGCGGAGCTCTGCGGTGTGATTCCGTCGGTGTGCTGCCCATACGCTGGCCACTCAAGGGCATCCTGCCTCGTTGGAGATGTGCCTCCTCCTCATCCTCCTCCTCCTCCTCTCTCCTATTAGGCACCCACGTGGAGTCAGTGACCTCATCATCCCCTCCCTCCTCATCTTTGGAGCCAATCTGGCAGTATGCTGCAGCTGCTGGAGCATGACTGCCAGATTGGTGTCCTTCTTGAGCATCCCCTCTCTCTGCTCTCACGCTACTGCCTTCCTCTAGCTGGGTTTCATCATCAGACCCTTCAAAACGCTGGGCATCCTCCTGGAGCATGTACCCAACACTGTGCTCAAACAGTTCGGGGGACTCCTCAGGAGGAGGGCATGGTGGGTCTAGGGAAGGATTGACTAATGAAGATAATGATACCAGAGAAGAGGACGCTTTGGCAGCTGCTTTGCCAGTACCCTGGGCCTGGGTGAGAGAGGATGAGGAGAATGAGGTGGGCTTGGTCATCCACTCTACCAAGTCTTCGGCATGATGTGGCTCAACATGTCCAGCTGCCGAAAAGAAGGACAAGCGTGTCCCATGGCCATGTGCTGATGACAATGCACCGCGTCCACGACCAGCACTGTTGCCCCCAGACACAGAGCCTGCTTGCCCTCTTTTTTTGCCTCCTGACTGTCTGCCTCTCCTTGTTTGCCTTCCAGACATTTTAATGGATGGCCTGCAGGGAGATGGGAAAAACAGCAATAAGGGCTACCTTCAGGTGTATACTGTGCAGGAGGCTTTGCAACAATGACACTGACACTGTCCCCTGCCTATCCTTCTCTGTCCCTAAACACAAGGATTTGCAATATGCTTCAGCAAGATTGGTTTAGCACAGAATAGCACACTGTTAGTTTCACTCACTGTCCTACTTTGTCCCTACAAACAAGATTTAGCACAGAATAGCACACTGATAGTTTCCACGAGTGTCCTTCTCTGTCCCTAAACTCAAGGATTTCAAATATGGTTCAGCAAGATTGGTTTAGAACAGAATAGCACACTGTCAGTTTCACTCACTGTCCTACTCTGTCCCTACAAACAAGATTTAGCACAGAATAGCACACTGATAGTTTCCACGAGTGTCCTTCTCTGTCCCTAAACTCAAGGATTTCAAATATGGTTCAGCAAGATTGGTTTAGAACAGAATAGCACACTGTCAGTTTCACTCACTGTCCTACTCTGTCCCTACAAACAAGATTTAGCACAGAATAGCACACTGATAGTTTCCACGAGTGTCCTTCTCTGTCCCTAAACTCAAGGATTTCAAATATGGTTCAGCAAGATTGGTTTAGAACAGAATAGCACACTGTCAGTTTCACTCACTGTCCTACTCTGTCCCTACAAACAAGATTTAGCACAGAATAGCACACTGACACTTTCCCTCACTGTACCTCTCAGTCCCTAAACGCAAGGATTTCAAATATGGTTCAGCAAGATTGGTTTAGAACAGAATAGCACACTGTCAGTTTCACTCACTGTCCTACTCTGTCCCTACAAACAAGATTTAGCACAGAATAGCACACTGACACTTTCCCTCACTGTACCTCTCTGTCCCTAAACTCAAGGATTTCAAATATGGTTCAGCAAGATTGGTTTAGAACAGAATAGCACACTGACACTTTCCCTCACTGTACCTCTCTGTCCCTACAAACAAGGTTTAGCACAGAATAACACACTGACACTCTCCCTACCTATCCTTATTTGTCCCTAAACACAAGGAATCCAGGATTAATAAAGGAAAAAAATGACACTGTCCCTGCCTATGCTTCTCTTTCCCTGCTCCGGAACACACTACACAATGCCGCCGCGCTGGCGGCCTTTTATAGTGTGGGGCGTGTACTAAACCCCTCAAGAATAATTGGCCACAGGCATCCTGCCTGTGGCCAATCATTGCTCTCCTCGCTGCCGGCGCTGTGATTGGCCAAGCATGCGGGGTCACAGTGCATGCTTGGCCAATCACAGCGCCTGGATGACACTGCGATGGCGTAGTGCATTGTGGGCCGTTCGCGTCACTCGAATTTGGCGCGAACGGCCCAAATCGTTCGATCTTCGTCGAACGATCGAACAGCCGATGTTCGAGTCGAACGTATGTTCGACTCGAACACGAAGCTCATCCCTAGTGGCTGTGCTGGTGGGAAGTTTGGATGAGTGGCAGTGCTGGGGGGAGTTGGGATGAGTGGCAGTGCTGGTGGGGAGTTGGGATAAGTGGCAACGCTGGTGGGAAGTTGGGATGAGTGGCAGCGTTGTCGGGGAGTTGGGATGAGTGGCAGTGCTGGTGGAAAGTTGGGATGAGCGGCAGTGCTGGTGGGGAGTTGGGATGAGTGGCAGTGCTGGTGGGAAGTTGGGATGAGTGGCAGTGCTGGTGGGGAGTTGGGATGAGTGGCAGTGCTGGTGGGAAGTTGGGATGAGTGGCAGTGCTGGGGGGAAGTTGGGATGAGTGGCAGTGCTGGTGGGAAGTTGGGATAAGTAGCAGTGCTGGGGGGGGAGTTGGGATGAGTGGCAGTGCTGGTGGAAAGTTGGGATGAGTGGCAGTGCTGGTGGAAAGTTGGGATGAGTGGTAGTGCTGGGGGGAGTTGGGATGAGTGGCAATGCTGGGGGGGAGTTGGGATGAGTGGCAGTGCTGGTGGGAAGTTGAGATGAGTGGCAGTGCTGGTGGGACGTTGGGATGAGTGGCAGTGCTGGTGGAAAGTTGGGATGAGTGGCAGTGCTGGTGGGGAGTTGGGATGAGTGGCAGTGCTGGTGGGGAGTTGGGATGAGTGGCAGTGCTGGTGGGACGTTGGGATGAGTGGCAGTGCTGGTGGAAAGTTGGGATGAGTGGCAGTGATCTTCGTCGAACGATCGAACAGCCGATGTTCGAGTCGAACGTATGTTCGACTCGAACACGAAGCTCATCCCTAGTGGCTGTGCTGGTGGGAAGTTTGGATGAGTGGCAGTGCTGGGGGGAGTTGGGATGAGTGGCAGTGCTGGTGGGGAGTTGGGATAAGTGGCAACGCTGGTGGGAAGTTGGGATGAGTGGCAGCGTTGTCGGGGAGTTGGGATGAGTGGCAGTGCTGGTGGAAAGTTGGGATGAGCGGCAGTGCTGGTGGGGAGTTGGGATGAGTGGCAGTGCTGGTGGGAAGTTGGGATGAGTGGCAGTGCTGGGGGGAAGTTGGGATGAGTGGCAGTGCTGGTGGGAAGTTGGGATAAGTAGCAGTGCTGGGGGGGAGTTGGGATGAGTGGCAGTGCTGGTGGAAAGTTGGGATGAGTGGCAGTGCTGGTGGAAAGTTGGGATGAGTGGTAGTGCTGGTGGGAAGTTGGGATGAGTGGCAGCGTTGTTGGGGAGTTGGGATGAGTGGCAGTGCTGGTAGGAAGTTGGGATGAGTGGCAATGCTGGTGGGAAGTTGGGATGAGTGGCAGTGCTGATGGGAATTTGGGATGAGTGGCAGTGCTGGGGGGGGGAGTTGGGATGAGTGGTAGTGCTGGGGGGAAGTTGGGATGAGTGGCAGTCATGGTGGAAAGTTGGGATGAGTGGCAGTGCTGGTGGAAAGTTGGGATGAGTGGCAGTGCTGGTGGGGAGTTGGGATGAGTGGCAGTGCTGGTGGGGAGTTGGTATGAGTGGCAGTGCTGGTGGGACGTTGGGATGAGTGGCAGTGCTGGTGGAAAGTTGGGATGAGTGGCAGTGCTGGTGGGGAGTTGGGATGAGTGGCAGTGCTGGTGGGACGTTGGGATGAGTGGCAGTATTGGTGGAAAGTTGGGATGAGTGGCAGTGCTGGTGGAAAGTTGGGATGAGTGGCAGTGCTTGGGGGAAGTTGGGATGAGTGGCAGTGCTGGTGGGGAGTTGGGATGAGTGGCAGTGCTGGTGGGGAGTTGGGATGAGTGGCAGTGCTGGTGGGACGTTGGGATGAGTGGCAGTGCTGGTGGAAAGTTGGGATGAGTGGCAGTGCTGGTGGGGAGTTGGGATGAGTGGCAGTGCTGGTGGAAAGTTGGGATGAGTGGCAGTGTTGGTGGAAAGTTGGGATGAGTGGCAGTGCTGGTGGGGAGTTGGGATGAGTGGCAGTGCTGGTGGGACGTTGGGATGAGTGGCAGTGCTGGTGGAAAGTTGGGATGAGTGGCAGTGCTGGTGGGGAGTTGGGATGAGTGGCAGTGCTGGTGGGGAGTTGGTATGAGTGGCAGTGCTGGTGGGACGTTGGGATGAGTGGCAGTGCTGGTGGAAAGTTGGGATGAGTGGCAGTGCTGGTGGGGAGTTGGGATGAGTGGCAGTGCTGGTGGGACGTTGGGATGAGTGGCAGTGCTGGTGGAAAGTTGGGATGAGTGGCAGTGCTGGTGGGGAGTTGGGATGAGTGGCAGTGCTGGTGGGGAGTTGGGATGAGTGGCAGTGCTGGTGGGACGTTGGGATGAGTGGCAGTGCTGGTGGAAAGTTGGGATGAGTGGCAGTGCTGGTGGGAAGTTGGGATGAGTGGCAGTGCTGGTGGGGAGTTGGGATGAGTGGCAGTGCTGGTGGGGAGTTGGTATGAGTGGCAGTGCTGGTGGGATGTTGGGATGAGTGGCAATGCTGGGGGGGAGTTGGGATGAGTGGCAGTGCTGGTGGGAAGTTGAGATGAGTGGCAGTGCTGGTGGGACGTTGGGATGAGTGGCAGTGCTGGTGGAAAGTTGGGATGAGTGGCAGTGCTGGTGGGGAGTTGGGATGAGTGGCAGTGCTGGTGGGGAGTTGGGATGAGTGGCAGTGCTGGTGGGACGTTGGGATGAGTGGCAGTGCTGGTGGAAAGTTGGGATGAGTGGCAGTGCTGGTGGGGAGTTGGGATGAGTGGCAGTGCTGGTGGGGAGTTGGTATGAGTGGCAGTGCTGGTGGGATGTTGGGATGAGTGGCAATGCTGGGGGGGAGTTGGGATGAGTGGCAGTGCTGGTGGAAAGTTGGGATGAGTGGCAGTGCTGGTGGAAAGTTGGGATGAGTGGCAGTGCTGGTGGGGAGTTGGGATGAGTGGCAGTGCTGGTGGAAAGTTGGGATGAGTGGCAGTGCTGGTGGAAAGTTGGGATGAGTGGCAGTGCTGGTGGAGAGTTGGGATGAGTGGCAGTGCTGGTGGGACGTTGGGATGAGTGGCAGTGCTGGTGGAAAGTTGGAATGAGTGGCAGTGCTGGGGGGAATTTGGGATATGAGTGGCAGTGCTGGTGGGGAGTTGGGATGAGTGGCAGTGCTGGTGGGGAGTTGGGATGAGTGGCAGTGCTGGTGGGACGTTGGGATGAGTGGCAGTGCTGGTGGGGAGTTGGGATGAGTGGCAGTGCTGGTGGGACGTTGGGATGAGTGGCAGTGCTGGTGGAAAGTTGGGATGAGTGGCAGTGCTGGTGGAAAGTTGGGATGAGTGGCAGTGCTGGTGGGGAGTTGGGATGAGTGGCAGTGCTGGTGGGGAGTTGGGATGAGTGGCAGTGCTGGTGGGACGTTGGGATGAATGGCTGGGGGGGAGTTCTGATCGGCCAACTTTGGTGCTCTTGATGAAGGTCATCTGCTGATCTGAGAACTGTAGTGGGGACTTTTAAGTAAGGTGACCAGATTTTTTAAATGAAATCCGGGGACATATTTTATTTTTTTACTAGTAATAGCGGCAATCAGCGACTCTCTGCCTGTCACCCCCGCCTCACAGCCTGTCAAGTCTCACTCTCGGGGCCCCGGGTACTACTGGGTGGAGAGCGGAGGAAGATCACTCCGCCAGGGAAGGCAAGGAGATAAGCAGGCAGGCGGCTGGCCGGGATTTGAGCCAAGGCAGAAGAACATGCGAGCGGAGCAGAATGGGCACCCGAAACTGAAGAAATATTCCCTCCAGTCCAAACAGCTCATAATGATCATCAGAAAGTGGCAAAAATAATGGAAAATTCAGATTTTTTCTGCACTGACTGTCTTTGAAATTGCCCCCCCCCCCAGCCTCTGTTCAAATCCAAAACCAGGGACAGACTTGGTCCGGGGACAGTGTCCTCAATCCGGGGACTGTCCCCTGAAACCGGGGATGTCTGGTCACCCTATTTTATTGGCAACTCTAATCACATATAGTGTTACTCACTGTGTCACTGTGTCTCCGACTTTGTGGTGTCTCGTAGCAGTGACAACTATGCCGAAATCAGGAGATAGGGTCTCCTCCAGCCCCTCCCACTTCACATTCCTCACCAGTCAGCTGACCTCTAGTCTCTGCCCCCCAGCCATGCCGTGAACTGAATGGGCGGCCGCAAAGAGGCTAAGTGGGCGGCTGCAAAAAGGCTTGGAGAGCGGTGCAGGCTTTAGGAACTGCCCAGGATTCGGTGGCAAATCATCTTTCGACCCCCAAAGGGTTCCCCACCCCCAGTTTGAGAACCACTGCTCTAGGGCCACTGCTTTTAAAAATATATATTTATATATAATGTTTGGGGGGTTCTAAGTCATTTTCTAGCAAAAAATAAAACTGATTGCTACATGTAAATAAAAAGCACCAGAAAAGATCTTCAGATGGTTAAACTCTATCTAGTTACAGCTTGCCCTTCTGAGCACATGGGGCCCTTCTGAGCACATGGGGCCCTTCTGAGCACATGGGTCCCTTCTGAGCACATGGGGCCCTTCTGAGCACATGGGACCTCTGTGAGCACATGGGGCCCTTCGGAGCACATGGGGCCCCTCTGAGTACACAGAGCCCTGTAGTATTGGTGAATTCTCCTCTCTGAGTTTCCCCTGGGCTCGTTGAGCTGATTATAAAGCTGGTCGGTTTCCTGTAGAGGAGTCTGGAAGATCTGCACAGCAACCAGGATGGAGGATTAGGAGAGACGGGTGAGACGATGTACCGGGACGGGTGAGACGATGTACCGGGACGGGTGAGACGATGTACCGGGCCGGGTGAGACGATGTACCGGGACGGGTGAGACGATGTACCGGGACGGGTGAGACGATGTACCGGGATGGGTGAGACGATGTACCGGGACGGGTGTGATGTATGATAATTACCCCAAGAGGGAGGATTTATAACACATTTTCTGTCCAACAGTCACCGATATTCCCGGTAATGTCTGTAATCAGTGTGAAATGTCAGCTTCTATCTGTCGCCTCTCACACAGTGAATGTAACATTCCTGACATGTCATCCTAAGAGAAAACCACATTAAGAATATTTGACCAGAAGGATTAACCGTTTCGGCCCCTTAGGATGTCCCCCGATGTCTGCCAGTTGAAGTGGCTGTACCGGGATGATGGATGATGGTGCCCAAATTTCCAGCCGGTGATGGACTTTCTTGTAGAAGTGATCAGTGCAGCTGTACAGCCACCCCATCACTTCTATAGGGGCACTCTGATCACACCGATCTCACACTGACCACACTGATCTCACACTGATCACACCAATCTCACACTGACCACACTGATCTCACACTGACCACATGGATCTCACACTGACCACACTGATGTCACACTGATCACACTGATCTCACACTGATCACACCAATCTCACACTGACCACACTGATCTCACACTGACCACATGGATCTCACACTGACCACACTGATCTCACACTGATCACACTGATCTCACACTGATCACACCGATCTCACACGGACCACACCGATCTCAAACTGATCAGATGCTTTGGAGGGCAGGGGAGAGATTCGGGGTCTAATGGATCTCAGTCAGATTTCTCCGTAAAAAAGGGAAATGACACATTATGGCCACTAGATGGAGCTGACGATCCCTTTCATACAGAAATCCCCCCATTCAGTGTAGGTTGGATATTTTAACAAATCTTTATTGCCACCTTTTGTCCTGACAAAGAAATGTTAGAATTGTTACCAAGTTCTGACTGTTTCTGATTTTATTCTGTCACCGGAGGAGTGTCACACTTTACTGCATTGTCCTAAATCCAACCTTCTCAGGACTGAGACCTGAAATGACATCAAGGTCCCCAATATCAGCCCCTCATCTGTTCTATCTGTAGGGAGAGCCGGGGGCTGCCGGGCGATGCACTTTGCATGCCGTCATCACACTACATACATCTAACAATGTCCTCCCCCCCCCTTACTTTCTGGACTCCTTGTCCCTGACACCTCTGTGGCCTCCTCTGAGGGTAGGGAGGTCAGGAGGTCACGTGGGGGCTTCAGGAACAATGAAAATGGGTGAGAGAAGAGCAAGAGGAACTGACACCCAACCTTCACCAGATCACTATGGAGGGTTGGGGAGGGGGGAGTTGGAAGGACCCCCCCAGAAACCTGATAATATTCATATATATTCTTACCAGAGTGCCCTACCTAGACCCCACCAACTTACCAGAGTGCCCTACCTATACCCCACCAACTTACCGGAGTGCCCTACCTAGACCCCACCAACTTACCGGAGTGCCCTACCTAGACCCCACCAACTTACCGGAGTGCCCTACCTAGACCCCACCAACTTACCGGAGTGCCCTACCTAGACACCAACAACTTACCGGAGTGTCCTACCTAGACCCCACCAAGTTACCGGAGTGCCCTACCTAGACTCCATCAACTTACCGGAGTGCCCTACCTAGACCCCACCAACTTACCGGAGTGCCCTACCTAGACTCCATCAACTTACCGGAGTGCCCTACCTAGACCCCACCAACTTACCGGAGTGCCCTACCTAGACCCCACCAACTTACCGGAGTGCCCTACCTAGACCCCACCAACTTACCGGAGTGCCCTATCTAGACCCCACCAACTTACCGGAGTGCCCTATCTAGACCCCACCAACTTACCGGAGTGCCCTATCTAGACCCCACCAACTTACCGGAGTGCCATGTCTAGACCCCATCAACTTACCAGAGTGCCCTACCTAGACCCCACCAAGTTACCGGAGTGCCCTACCTAGACCCCACCAACTTACCAGAGTGCCCTACCTAGACCCCACCAAGTTACCGGAGTGCCCTACCTAGACCCCACCAACTTACCGGAGTGCCCTACCTAGACCCCACCAACTTACCGGAGTGTCCTACCTAGACCCCACCAAGTTACCGGAGTGCCTTACCTAGACCCCACCAACTTACCGGAGTGCCCTACCTAGACCCCACCAACTTACCGGAGTGCCCTACCTAGACCCCACCAACTTACCGGAGTGCCCTACCTAGACCCCACCAACTTACCGGAGTGCCGTACCTAGACTCCATCAACTTACCGGAGTGCCCTACCTAGACCCCACCAACTTACCGGAGTGCCCTACCTAGACCCCACCAACTTACCGGAGTGCCCTACCTAGACTCCATCAACTTACCGGAGTGCCCTACCTAGACCCACCAACTTACCGGAGTGCCCTATCTAGACCCCACCAACTTACCAGAGTGCCCTACCTAGACCCCACCAACTTACCGGAGTGCCCTACCTAGACCCCACCAACTTACCGGAGTGCCCTATCTAGACCCCACCAACTTACCGGAGTGCCCTATTTAGACCCCACCAACTTACCAGAGTGCCCTATCTAGACCCCACCAACTTACCGGAGTGCCCTATCTAGACCCCATCAACTTACCGGAGTGCCCTATCTAGACCCCACCAACTTACCGGAGTGTCCTATCTAGACCCCACCAACTTACCGGAGTGTCCTACCTAGACCCCATCAAGTTACCGGAGTGCCCTGCCTAGACCCCACCAACTTACCGGAGTGCCCTACCTAGACTCCATCAACTTACCGGAGTGCCCTACCTAGACCCACCAACTTACCGGAGTGCCCTATCTAGACCCCACCAACTTACCGGAGTGCCCTATCTAGACCCCACCAACTTACCGGAGTGCCCTATCTAAACCCCACCAACTTACCGGAGTGCCCTACCTAGACCCCACCAACTTACCGGAGTGCCCTATCTAGACCCCACCAACTTACCGGAGTGCCCTATCTAAACCCCACTAACTTACCGGAGTGCCCTACCTAGACCCTACCAACTTACCGGAGCGCCCTATCTAGACCCCACCAACTTACCGGAGTGCCCTATCTAGACTCCACTAACTTACCGGAGTGCCCTATCTAGACCCCACCAACTTACCGGAGCGCCCTATCTAGACCCCACCAACTTACCGGAGTGCCCTATCTAGACCCCAGCAACTTACCGGAGCGCCCTACCTAGACCCCACCAACTTACCGGAGCGCCCTATCTAGACCCCACCAACTTACCGGAGTGCCCTATCTAGACCCCACTAACTTACCGGAGTGCCCTACCTAGACCCCACCAACTTACCGGAGTGCCCTACCTAGACCCCATCAACTTACCGGAGTGCCCTACCTAGACCCACCAACTTACCGGAGTGCCCTACCTAGACCCACCAACTTACCGGAGTGCCCTATCTAGACCCCACCAACTTACCGGAGTGCCCTATCTAGACCCCACCAACTTACCGGAGTGCCCTATCTAGACCCCATCAACTTACCGGAGTGCCCTATCTAGACCCCACCAACTTACCGGAGTGTCCTATCTAGACCCCACCAACTTACCGGAGTGTCCTACCTAGACCCCATCAAGTTACCGGAGTGCCCTGCCTAGACTCCACCAACTTACCGGAGTGCCCTACCTAGACTCCATCAACTTACCGGAGTGCCCTACCTAGACCCACCAACTTACCGGAGTGCCCTATCTAGACCCCACCAACTTACCGGAGTGCCCTATCTAGACCCCACCAACTTACCGGAGTGCCCTATCTAAACCCCACCAACTTACCGGAGTGCCCTATCTAGACCCCATCAACTTACCGGAGTGCCCTATCTAGACCCCACCAACTTACCGGAGTGTCCTATCTAGACCCCACCAACTTACCGGAGTGTCCTATCTAGACCCCACCAACTTACCGGAGTGTCCTACCTAGACCCCATCAAGTTACCGGAGTGCCCTGCCTAGACCCCACCAACTTACCGGAGTGCCCTATCTAGACCCCACCAACTTACCGGAGTGTCCTATCTAGACCCCACCAACTTACCGGAGTGTCCTACCTAGACTCCATCAACTTACCGGAGTGCCCTACCTAGACCCACCAACTTACCGGAGTGCCCTATCTAGACCCCACCAACTTACCGGAGTGCCCTATCTAGACCCCACCAACTTACCGGAGTGCCCTATCTAAACCCCACCAACTTACCGGAGTGCCCTACCTAGACCCCACCAACTTACCGGAGTGCCCTATCTAGACCCCACCAACTTACCGGAGTGCCCTATCTAAACCCCACTAACTTACCGGAGTGCCCTACCTAGACCCCACCAACTTACCGGAGCGCCCTATCTAGACCCCACCAACTTACCGGAGTGCCCTATCTAGACTCCACTAACTTACCGGAGTGCCCTATCTAGACCCCACCAACTTACCGGAGCGCCCTATCTAGACCCCACCAACTTACCGGAGTGCCCTATCTAGACCCCACCAACTTACCGGAGCGCCCTACCTAGACCCCACCAACTTACCGGAGCGCCCTATCTAGACCCCACCAACTTACCGGAGTGCCCTATCTAGACCCCACTAACTTACCGGAGTGCCCTACCTAGACCCCACCAACTTACCGGAGTGCCCTACCTAGACCCCATCAACTTACCGGAGTGCCCTACCTAGACCCACCAACTTACCGGAGTGCCCTACCTAGACCCACCAACTTACCGGAGTGCCCTATCTAGACCCCACCAACTTACCGGAGTGCCCTATCTAGACCCCACCAACTTACCGGAGTGCCCTATCTAGACCCCACCAACTTACCGGAGTGCCCTACCTAGACCCCACCAACTTACCACAGTGCCCTATCTAGACCCCATCAACTTACCGGAGTGCCCTATCTAGACCACACCAACTTACCGGAGTGCCCTATCTAGGCCTCACCAACTTACCGGAGTGCCCTATCTAGACCCTACCAACTTACCGGAGTGCCCTATCTAGACCCACCAACTTACCGGAGTGCCCTACCTAGACCCCACCAACATACTGGAGTGCCCTATCTAGACCCCACCAACTTACCGGAGTGCCCTATCTAGACCCTACCAACTTACCGGAGTGCCCTATCTAGACCCCACCAACTTACCGGAGTGCCCTATCTAGACCACACCAACTTACCGGAGTGCCCTATCTAGACCACACCAACTTACCGGAGTGCCCTATCTAGGCCTCACCAACTTACCGGAGTGCCCTATCTAGGCCTCACCAACTTACCGGAGTGCCCTATCTAGACCCTACCAACTTACCGGAGTGCCCTATCTAGACCCCACCAACTTACCGGAGTGCCCTATCTAGACCCCACCAACTTACCGGAGTGCCCTATCTAGACTCCACCAACTTACCGGAGTGCCCTATCTAGACTCCATCAACTTACCGGAGTGCCCTATCTAGACCCTACCAACTTACTGGAGTGCCCTATCTAGGCCTCACCAACTTACCGGAGTGCCCTATCTAGACCCCACCAACTTACCGGAGTGCCCTATCTAGACCCACCAACTTACCGGAGTGCCCTATCTAGACCCACCAACTTACCGGAGTGCCCTATCTAGACCCACCAACTTGCTGGAGTGCCCTATCTAGGCCTCACCAACTTACCAGAGTGCCCTATCTAGACCTCACCAACTTACCGGAGTGCCCTATCTAGACCCCACCAACTTACCGGAGTGCCCTATCTAGACCCCACCAACTTACCGGAGTGCCCTATCTAGACCCCACCAACTTACCGGAGTGCCCTACCTAGACCCCACCAACTTACCGGAGTGCCCTACCTAGACCCCACCAACTTACCGGAGTGCCCTACCTAGACCCACCAACTCACCGGAGTGCCCTATCTAGACCCCACCAACTTACTGGAGTGCCCTACCTAGACCCCACCAACTTACCGGAGTGCCCCATCTAGACCCCACCAACTTACCGGAGTGCCCTACCTAGACCCCACCAAGTTACCGGAGTGCCCTATCTAGACCCCACCAACTTACTGGAGTGCCCTATCTAGACCCCACCAACTTATCGGAGTGCCCTATCTAGACCCCACCAACTTACCGGAGTGCCCTACCTAGACCCCACCAACTTACCGGAGTGCCCTATCTAGACCCCACCAACTTACTGGAGTGCCCTACCTAGACCCCACCAACTTACTGGAGTGCCCCATCTAGACCCCACTAACTTACCGGAGTGCCCTACCTAGACCCCACCAACTTACCGGAGCGCCCTATCTAGACCCCACCAACTTACCGGAGTGCCCTATCTAGACCCCACTAACTTACCGGAGTGCCCTACCTAGACCCCACCAACTTACCGGAGTGCCCTACCTAGACCCCATCAACTTACCAGAGTGCCCTACCTAGACCCACCAACTTACCGGAGTGCCCTACCTAGACCCACCAACTTACCGGAGTGCCCTATCTAGACCCCACCAACTTACCGGAGTGCCCTATCTAGACCCCACCAACTTACCGGAGTGCCCTATCTAGACCCCACCAACTTACCGGAGTGCCCTACCTAGACCCCACCAACTTACCACAGTGCCCTATCTAGACCCCACCAACTTACCGGAGTGCCCTATCTAGACCCCACCAACTTACCGGAGTGCCCTATCTAGACCACACCAACTTACCGGAGTGCCCTATCTAGGCCTCACCAACTTACCGGAGTGCCCTATCTAGGCCTCACCAACTTACCGGAGTGCCCTATCTAGACCCTACCAACTTACCGGAGTGCCCTATCTAGACCCACCAACTTACCGGAGTGCCCTACCTAGACCCCACCAACTTACCGGAGTGCACTACCTAGACCCCACCAACTTACCGGAGTGCCCTATCTAGACCCCACCAACTTACCGGAGTGCCCTATCTAGACACCACCAACTTACCGGAGTGCCCTATCTAGACCCCACCAACTTACCGGAGTGCCCTATCTAGACCCCACCAACTTACCGGAGTGCCCTATCTAGACCCCACCAACTTACCGGAGTGCCCTATCTAGACTCCACCAACTTACCGGAGTGCCCTATCTAGACTCCACCAACTTACCGGAGTGCCCTATCTAGACCCTACCAACTTACTGGAGTGCCCTATCTAGGCCTCACCAACTTACCGGAGTGCCCTATCTAGACCCCACCAACTTACCGGAGTGCCCTATCTAGACCCACCAACTTACCGGAGTGCCCTATCTAGACCCACCAACTTACCGGAGTGCCCTATCTAGACCCACCAACTTACCGGAGTGCCCTATCTAGGCCTCACCAACTTACCAGAGTGCCCTATCTAGACCTCACCAACTTACCGGAGTGCCCTATCTAGGCCTCACCAACTTACCGGAGTGCCCTATCTAGACCCTACCAACTTACAGGAGTGCCCTATCTAGACCCTACCAACTTACCGGAGTGCCCTATCTAGGCCTCACCAACTTACCAGAGTGCCCTATTTAGACCCACCAACTTACCGGAGTGCCCTATCTAGACCCACCAACTTACTGGAGTGCCCTATCTAGACCCACCAACTTACCAGAGTGCCCTACCTAGACCCCACCAACTTACCACATTGCTGTACATAGACCCCACCAACTTACCGGTGTGCTCTATCTAGACCCACCAATTTACTGGAGTGCCCTATCTAGACTCCACCAACTTACCGGAGTGCCCTATCTAGACCCTACCAACTTACTGGAGTGCCCTATCTAGGCCTCACCAACTTACCGGAGTGCCCTATCTAGACCCACCAACTTACTGGAGTGCCCTACCTAGACCCCACCAACTTACCGGAGTGCCCTATCTAGACCCACCAACTTACCGGAGTGCCCTATCTAGACCCACCAACTTACCGGAGTGCCCTATCTAGACCCACCAACTTACCGGAGTGCCCTATCTAGGCCTCACCAACTTACCAGAGTGCCCTATCTAGACCTCACCAACTTACCGGAGTGCCCTATCTAGACCCCACCAACTTACCGGAGTGCCCTATCTAGACCCCACCAACTTACCGGAGTGCCCTATCTAGACCCCACCAACTTACCGGAGTGCCCTACCTAGACCCCACCAACTTACCGGAGTGCCCTACCTAGACCCCACCAACTTACCGGAGTGCCCTACCTAGACCCACCAACTCACCGGAGTGCCCTATCTAGACCCCACCAACTTACTGGAGTGCCCTACCTAGACCCCACCAACTTACCGGAGTGCCCCATCTAGACCCCACCAAGTTACCGGAGTGCCCTACCTAGACCCCACCAAGTTACCGGAGTGCCCTATCTAGACCCCACCAACTTACTGGAGTGCCCTATCTAGACCCCACCAACTTATCGGAGTGCCCTATCTAGACCCCACCAACTTACCGGAGTGCCCTACCTAGACCCCACCAACTTACCGGAGTGCCCTATCTAGACCCCACCAACTTACCGGAGTGCCATATCTAGACCCCATCAACTTACCGGAGTGCCCTACCTAGACCCCACCAACTTACCACATTGCTCTACATAGACCCCACCAACTTACCGGTGTGCTCTATCTAGACCCACCAACTTACTGGAGTGCCCTATCTAGACCCCACCAACTTACCGGCGTGCCCTATCTAGACCCTACCAACTTACAGGAGTGCCCTATCTAGACCCTACCAACTTACCGGAGTGCCCTATCTAGGCCTCACCAACTTACCAGAGTGCCCTATTTAGACCCACCAACTTACCGGAGTGCCCTATCTAGACCCACCAACTTACTGGAGTGCCCTATCTAGACCCACCAACTTACCAGAGTGCCCTACCTAGACCCCACCAACTTACCACATTGCTGTACATAGACCCCACCAACTTACCGGTGTGCTCTATCTAGACCCACCAATTTACTGGAGTGCCCTATCTAGACTCCACCAACTTACCGGAGTGCCCTATCTAGACCCTACCAACTTACTGGAGTGCCCTATCTAGGCCTCACCAACTTACCGGAGTGCCCTATCTAGACCCCACCAACTTACCGGAGTGCCCTATCTAGACCCACCAACTTACCGGAGTGCCCTATCTAGACCCACCAACTTACCGGAGTGCCCTATCTAGACCCACCAACTTACCGGAGTGCCCTATCTAGGCCTCACCAACTTACCAGAGTGCCCTATCTAGACCTCACCAACTTACCGGAGTGCCCTATCTAGACCCCACCAACTTACCGGAGTGCCCTATCTAGACCCCACCAACTTACCGGAGTGCCCTATCTAGACCCCACCAACTTACCGGAGTGCCCTACCTAGACCCCACCAACTTACCGGAGTGCCCTACCTAGACCCCACCAACTTACCGGAGTGCCCTACCTAGACCCACCAACTCACCGGAGTGCCCTATCTAGACCCCACCAACTTACTGGAGTGCCCTACCTAGACCCCACCAACTTACCGGAGTGCCCCATCTAGACCCCACCAACTTACCGGAGTGCCCTACCTAGACCCCACCAAGTTACCGGAGTGCCCTATCTAGACCCCACCAACTTACTGGAGTGCCCTATCTAGACCCCACCAACTTATCGGAGTGCCCTATCTAGACCCCACCAACTTACCGGAGTGCCCTACCTAGACCCCACCAACTTACCGGAGTGCCCTATCTAGACCCCACCAACTTACCGGAGTGCCATATCTAGACCCCATCAACTTACCGGAGTGCCCTACCTAGACCCCACCAACTTACCACATTGCTCTACATAGACCCCACCAACTTACCGGTGTGCTCTATCTAGACCCACCAACTTACTGGAGTGCCCTATCTAGACCCCACCAACTTACCGGCGTGCCCTATCTAGACCCTACCAACTTACAGGAGTGCCCTATCTAGACCCTACCAACTTACCGGAGTGCCCTATCTAGGCCTCACCAACTTACCAGAGTGCCCTATTTAGACCCACCAACTTACCGGAGTGCCCTATCTAGACCCACCAACTTACTGGAGTGCCCTATCTAGACCCACCAACTTACCAGAGTGCCCTACCTAGACCCCACCAACTTACCACATTGCTGTACATAGACCCCACCAACTTACCGGTGTGCTCTATCTAGACCCACCAATTTACTGGAGTGCCCTATCTAGACCCCACCAACTTACCGGCGTGCCCTATCTAGACCCTACCAACTTACAGGAGTGCCCTATCTAGACCCTACCAACTTACCGGAGTGCCCTATCTAGGCCTCACCAACTTACCAGAGTGCCCTATTTAGACCCACCAACTTACCGGAGTGCCCTATCTAGACCCAACAACTTACCGGAGTGCCCTATCTAGACCCTACCAACTTATCGGAGTGCCCTACCTAGACCCCACTGACTTAGGTGAGCGGCCCACCCAAACACCACCCATAAGTATGTGGGGACCACCCACTCCCAGCCCCCGATCACTGCAATTATTGCCTTATATGGTGCATGCAATGTAACTCAGATAAGAAGGATCCTGTGATCCTGGGACTTTGCCCGGGAAACAGCATCATTGGGACTGTCCCGGAAAATCGGGGATCGTTGGCATCTACATGCAATTAACTTGTCATGTTATCTTTCTATGACTTTTAGGCCACTTGCACACAGGGCTGTCCAGCTATGGTTCATCCTTTCCAGAGTTTAGTGTGCCCAGGAGGGATGAGTGCAGTCAGCGCCCCCCACCCCCACTAAATGGAGACCACAGTAGGGTCCCCCTTTACATCAGGTGTCCCCATGCTCCAAAGTTGTTGCCCCACCCTTTCTCCCTTGTACTGGAAGATCAGTACTCACAGCGTGTCCTTCCTCTCTCCGGTCCTGTGACAAGTGTGCTGTCCTTCCTCAGCAGCGTGGCGATGAGACTGAGGACAGTTCTCAGTCTCAGCGCCGGCTCTTTTTTGCCCCATGCAGACTGGAAAAAGGAGAAAACGGAATCCTCCCTCCAGCAGCAGCTATTAGCCACTGCTCCTTCTGACAGGAGGGACACTGCAGTCATTCCTGTCAGTAAGGAGTGAAACGAGTGGAAAAACTCGGCAGCACCGCCCCACCCCCTCTTCTCAACACAGCACCCAGGGCAGCCCCCCCCCCCCAGTCCAGTGAACATACAGGGCCCTAAACAATGGTGCCACTCTGTACAGCGTTCAGACCCCTCCAGCCACACCCACAACTTTGATTGGATGCCTGCAGTGGGGTTAGATCCTGAACCTGTCCCCCCCCCCGCAGATGCACTAATACACCAGATGGGATGCACTGCCGCTGGATGGCTCCAAGTGCAAGAGGAAGCTTTAAAGTCTAACTCAGTCTAGTTTTGGCCAGAGTGGAGGGATGCGCAACATTTCGAACAGATTTTAATATCCTTATGATTTCGGTCACCAGGCACCTGAATTACAGCGGTGGGGGGGGGGGGGGTGTTTGGAAGCACCTGATTAGAGCCTTTTGCTCTAATAGGCGTCCAAAAAAAAAGTGAGAAGCGGGCACAACGCTGTGCGTTCCTTCTCACTCAGCTCAATGTTAGCAAAGCCGAAGGAATTCGCTTTGCTAACATTGACCGGCCTCTCAGTCAATCAGGTTGCCGGGTCTGTTACCGGTCGCCTGATTGGCTGAAACATCAGGCGCTGTGATTGGACCCCTCTCGAAGAGGAGGACGGGAGAAGACACATGGAGGGGAGAAGACACCGCTCGCCGTCACCCGCTGCCCCACCAAGACAGGGTAATTGCCCAGCAGATGGCGAGCGGGTGGGGCGGGGGGATCACAGAGGCAGCATTGGATGGTACAGTGGCAGCATTGGATGGCACAGTGGGAGCATTTGATGACACAGTGACAGCATTGGGAGCATTGGATGGCACAGTGGCAGCATTTGATGGCACAGTGGCAGCATTGGATGGCACAGTGGCAGCGTTTGATGGCCACAGTGGCAGCATTTTATTGCACAGTGGCAGCATTTTATGGCACAGTGGCAGCGTTTGATGGGCACAGTGGCTGCGTTTAATGGCAGGGGCGGGGGGGATCACAGTGGCAGCATTGGATGGTACAGTGGCAGCATTGGATGGCACAGTGGCAGCATTGGATGGCACAATGGGAGCATTGGATGGCACAGTGGGAGCATTTGATGGCACAGTGACAGCATTGGGAGCATTGGATGGCACAGTGGCAGCATTGGATGGCACAGTGGCAGCATTGGGAGCATTTGATGGCACAGTGGCAGCATTGGATGGCACAGTGGGAGCATTTGATGGCACAGTGACAGCATTGGATGGCACAGTGGCAGCATTTGATGGCACAGTGGCAGCATTGGATGGCACAGTGGGAGCATTTGATGGCACAGTGACAGCATTTGATGTCACAGTGGCAGCGTTTGATGGGCACAGTGGCAGCATTTGATGGCACAGTGGCGGTATTTGATGGCACAGTGGCAGCATTGGATGGCACAGTGGCAGCATTGGGAGCATTTGATGGCACAGTGGCAGCATTGGATGGCACAGTGGGAGCATTTGATGGCACAGTGACAGCATTGGATGGCACAGTGGCAGCATTTGATGGCACAGTGGCAGCGTTTGATAGGCACAGTGGCAGCATTTTATTGCACAGTGGCAGCATTTTATGGCACAGTGGCAGCGTTTGATGGGCACAGTGGCTGCGTTTGATGGCACAGTGGCTGAATTTGATGGCACAGTGGCTGTATTTGATGGCACAGTGGCAGCATTTGATGGCACAGTGGCAGCATTTTATTGCACAGTGGCAGCATTTTATGGCACAGTGGCTGCGTTTGATGGCACAGTGCCTGCGTTTGATGGCACAGTGGCAGCATTTGATGGCACAGTGGCAGTATTTGATGGCACAGTGACAGCATTGGGAGCATTGGATGGCACAGTGGCAGCATTGGATGGCACAGTGGCAGCATTGGGAGCATTTGATGGCACAGTGGCAGCATTGGATGGCACAGTGGGAGCATTTGATGGCACAGTGACAGCATTGGATGGCACAGTGGCAGCATTTGATGGCACAGTGGCAGCATTGGATGGCACAGTGGGAGCATTTGATGGCACAGTGACAGCATTTGATGTCACAGTGGCAGCGTTTGATGGGCTCAGTGGCAGCATTTGATGGCACAGTGGCGGTATTTGATGGCACAGTGGCAGCATTGGATGGCACAGTGGCAGCATTGGGAGCATTTGATGGCACAGTGGCAGCATTGGATGGCACAGTGGGAGCATTTGATGGCACAGTGACAGCATTGGATGGCACAGTGGCAGCATTTGATGGCACAGTGGCAGCGTTTGATAGGCACAGTGGCAGCATTTTATTGCACAGTGGCAGCATTTTATGGCACAGTGGCAGCGTTTGATGGGCACAGTGGCTGCGTTTGATGGCACAGTGGCTGAGTTTGATGGCACAGTGGCTGTATTTGATGGCACAGTGGCAGCATTTGATGGCACAGTGGCGGCATTTTATTGCACAGTGGCAGCATTTTATGGCACAGTGGCTGCGTTTGATGGCACAGTGGCTGCGTTTGATGGCACAGTGGCAGCATTTGATGGCACAGTGGCAGTATTTGATGGCACAGTGGCTGTATTTGATGGCACAGTGGCAGCATTTGATGGCACAGTGGCAGTATTTGATGGCATAGTGGCTGTATTTGATGGCACAGTGGCAGCATTTGATGGCACAGTGGCAGTATTTGATGGCACAGTGGCGGTATTTGATGGCACAGTGGCGGTATTTGATGGCACAGTAGCGGTATTTGATGTTTGTTTGTTTTTTTCAATTGGTTTGCGCCCCCTCAAAAATTTTGAGCATCAGCCACCACTGTTATTGAGTCTCCATGAGGTGAGTGGTCATTGTTCTAGAACACTTATTGAGTCTCCATGAGGTGAGTGGTCATTGTTCTGGAACACTTATTGAGTCTCCATGAGGTGAGTGGTCATTGTTCTGGAACACTTATTGAGTCTCCATGAGGTGAGTGGTCATTGTTCTGGAACACTTAGGCTGCTTTCACACTGAGGCGCTTTGCAGGCGCTATTGCGCTAAAAATAGCACCTGCAAAGTGCCCTGAAAGACCCGCTCTTCTTTCTATCCAGTGTGAAAGCCTGAGGGACGGTAAAAAAAGTCCTGCCAGTCGCATCTTTAAGGCGCTGTAGGAGTGGTGAATACACCCCTGCCCATTGAAATCAATGGGCAGTGCCTCCAACATGCCGGCAAAGCGCTGCTGCAGCTGCGTTTTGCCAGCGTTTTTAACCCTTTTTCGGCCACTAGCTGGGGTTAAAAGCAGCCAGCTAGCAGCCGAAAATCGTGGCAAAAACGACGGTAAAGCGCCGCTAAAAATAGCAGCACTTTACCGCCGACGCACCCAACGCCTCAGTGTGAAAGTACCCTAATGGTGTCTCCATTACTTTGCTTTGGACTCATTATGTAATGTATGATATCTTTGTGCTGACATCTAGTGGCATTAGGTGTAACTACAATTTGTAATTTAGTGTCTGTAAAATGGTACAATCCAGATCCCTTGCATGTTGTGGTTAGTTGGTTTAGACCAGTGGTTCTCAACTCCTGTCCTCAGGACCCACTAACAGGCCAGGTTTGCAAGATAACTGAAATACTTCACAGGTGATATCATTTGCTGCTCAGTGATTGCAGTATTCTAGTCTGCATCTCCCCAAGGTAATACTTAAAATCTGGCCTGTTGGTGGGTCCTGAGGACAGGAGTTGAGAACCACTGGTTTAGACCCTTCCATTTTTCCTCATGTTCCCTCAGTAAGGTACAAGGCATAGAAGATCATTGTCCCTTTACACTTTGATTTGACCGGTGAACATCCCTTGTGTTGTATTTTAACAAGTAATGCCCCATACACGCGGTCAGACTATTGTCCGGCCAAAGGAACATCGGAATTCCGACAGAATTCCATCGGAGTAAGATAGAACATGTTCTCTATCTAAACTCAGACGGAATTCCTCGGAATTAAGTCCGATGGGGCACACACACGGTCGGAATTTCCGATGAAAAAACTCAGTCGGACTTTTTTCATTGGAAATTCCGACCGTGTGTACAAGACATAACACTATGTTGGATTAAACTGCCGGGCCTTACCAGAGAGTAGTGATGAGCCGAACACCCCCGGGTTCGGTTCGCACCAGAACCCGCGAACGGACCGAAAGTTCGAACGAACATTAGAACCCTATTAAATACAATGGATGCGAACGTTCGAATTCTAAAGTGCTAATTATAACAACTATTATGCATGTTATTGTCATAAATAGGGTTTGGGAACCCGGGTTGTGCACCAGGGGACATGTATCAATGCAAAAAGAAGTTTTAAAAACGGTCGTTTTTCGGGAGCAGTCATTTTAATGATGCATAAAGTGAAAAAAAAAAAGTCAAATATTCCTTTAAATATCGTACCTGGGGGGTGTCTAAAGTATGCCTGTGAAGTGCCACGTGTTTCCCGTGTTTAGAACTGTCCCTGCACAAAATGACACTTCTAAAGGAAAAAAAAGCCATTTAAAACTGCTTGCGGCTTTAATGTAATGTCTGGTCCCGGTAATATGGATGAAATTCTTTAAGAAAAATGGCATAGCTACCCCATGACCCCCCCCCTACCCCAGCCCATTACCAGCCCCTTTGGGTCTTGTATGGATATTAAGGGGAACCCCGCACATAAAATAAAAAAGGCCCTATATACTCTGAACAGCCCTATACAGGCGGTGCATACAAGACAGGGACTGTAGGTTTGTTCTTATGTAGAATCTGTTTGTAATTTTGAACAGGTACATTGTTGAAGTGTAGCTCCAGCCCAAAAATCTATTTTTAAACTTTTTGGGAAACATAGGTAAGGGTTATCACCCCTGTAACATTTGTTTTGCTGTCTGTGCCCCTGTTCAGAACATTTCACCTCACTTTCCGTCCCAATGACAACTGTTTTTGAAATGTGGTGTTTTTCTTGAAACAAGGATTGCTGATAAAGCATCAGTACAGATGAGACCCCTTTCTCCCATATTTATTCTTACAGGAGAGAATTTTCCTTTCTAGGCGTAGATTTCCTCTCACTTCCTGTTGTCTTCTTTCGTTTGCAAGTAGGAGTCGTTTGTAAGTTGGATGTTTGAAAGTAGGGACCTGCCGTATATACTCTGCAGAAATAGGCCCCTTAGTTGTTGGTGTTGGCACAACACTGTAAGCTCTCACAGTTACTCTTGGTTGGTGCTGGAACGCCCTGCTGTCAACTATTATATCAGGAATTTTAATTACATATAATTGTTGAACAGTGGTAGTAAAAATTGGGCCTTTGATGGTGGTGCTGGTGCCACAACACTGTAAGCCCTGACAGTTACTCTTGGTGGGTGCAGCAATGGGCCCTGCTGTGAATTATTAGATCAAGAATTGTAATTACATGCCCCTTTTGAACAGGGGCTGAAAAATTGGGCCTTTCGTGGTGGTGGTGGTGGTGGCGTTGCCACAAGACTGTAAGCCCTCAGAGTTACTCTTGGTGGGTGCAGCAATGGACCCTGCTGTGAATTATTAGATCAAGAATTGTAATTGCATGCCCCTGTTGAACAGGGGCTGAAAAATTAGGCCTTAGGCACTGGTGGCACAACACTACAACCCCTCACAGATACTGTACTTGGAGCACAGCAATGAGCCCTGTTGCAAAGTATTGCTTCAAAAATTGTAATGACACGCCCCTGTTAAACAGGGGCTGAAAAATTGGGCCTTAGGCACTGGTGCCACAACACTCCAACCCCTCACAGATACTGTACTTGGAGCACAGCAATGAGCCCTATGGCAAATTATTGCTAAAAAAATTGTAATTACACGCCCCTGTAAAACAGGGGCTGAAAAATTGGGCCTTAGCCACTGGTGGCGGCACCCATAAACAAAAATGATCTTCCAAGCTATCATCATCAATCGTATCATTGAGGACTCGGAGGAGGAGGATAGCCAGTCAACATAACAGCACAGGCACTCAGCATCAGCATCAGTCTTGAAGGGATGTGACATGTTAAAATCAATTAGTCTGTTATATCAGCATCAGGTGTGTGGTAGCTGGTGGTGATCCAAGACTGGTTCATCTTGATGAAAGTCAGTCGATCAACCGAGTCGGTGGACAGGCGCACCCTGTGATCCGTGACAAATCCTCCAGCAGCACTGAATGTGCGTTCCGAAAGAACGCTGGATGCAGGACAGGCCAGTAGCTCAATTACATACTGTGCAATAGGGATGAGCTTCGTGTTCGAGTCGAACATACGTTCGACTCGAACATTGGCTGTTCGATCGTTCGACGAAGATCGAACGATTTGGGCCGTTCGCGCCAAATTCGAGTGACGCGAACGGCCCACAATGCACTACGCCATCGCAGTGTCATCCAGGCGCTGTGATTGGCCAAGCATGCACTGTGACCCCGCATGCTTGGCCAATCACAGCGCCGGCAGCGAGGAGAGCAATGATTGGCCACAGGCAGGATGCCTGTGGCCAATTATTGCTGAGGGTGTTTAGTACACGCCCCACACTATAAAAGGCCGCCAGCACGGCGGCCTAGTGTAGTGTGTTCCGGAGCAGGGATAGAGTAGCATAGGCAGGGACAGTGACTGTTATTTCTTTCTTGCTTAACCTGGATTCCTTTAGTTTAGGGAAAGAGAAGGATAGGTAGGGAGAGTGTCAGTGTGTTTTGTGCTTCTGCTATAGTGTGCTTAAAAAAAACATTTATTCTAGGGACAGAAAACTCTAGGTAGGGACAGTGTCAGTTTCTTTCACTCTGCAAGTCCTTGTTTCCAGGGACCTGTAAGGACAGTGAGTTAATTGTCCTTGTGCTATATTGTGCTTAAAAAAAACATTTATTCTAGGGACAGAAAACTGTAGGTAGGGACAGTGTCAGTTTCTTTCACTCTGCAAGTCCTTGTTTCCAGGGACCTGTAAGGACAGTGAGTTAATTGTCCTTGTGCTATATTGTGCTTAAAAAAAACATTTATTCTAGGGACAGAAAACTCTAGGTAGGGACAGTGTCAGTTTCTTTCACTCTGCAAGTCCTTGTTTCCAGGGACCTGTAAGGACAGTGAGTTAATTTTCCTTGTGCTATATTGTGATTAAAAAAAACATTTATTCTAGGGACAGAAAACTCTAGGTAGGGACAGTGTCAGTTTCTTTCACTCTGCAAGTCCTTGTTTCCAGGGACCTGTAAGGACAGTGAGTTAATTTTCCTTGTGCTATATTGTGATTAAAAAAAACATTTTTTCTAGGGACAGAAAACTGTAGGTAGGGAGAGTGTTTTTTTTCTTTCACTCTGCAAGTCCTTGTTTCCAGGGACCTGTAAGGACAGTGAGTTAATTTTCCTTGTGCTATATTGTGATTAAAAAAAACATTTTTTCTAGGGACAGAAAACTCTAGGTAGGGAGAGTGTTTTTTTTCTTTCACTCTGCAAGTCCTTGTTTCCAGGGACCTGTAAGGACAGTGAGTTAATTGTCCTTGTGCTATATTGTGCTTAAAAAAAACATTTTTTCTAGGGACAGAAAACTCTAGGTAGGGAGAGTGTTTTTTTTTTTCACTCTGCAAGTCTTTGTTTCCAGGGACCTGTAAGGACAGTGAGTTAATTGTCCTTGTGCTATATTGTGCTTAAAAAAAACATTTATTCTAGGGACAGAAAACTCTAGGTAGGGACAGTGTCAGTTTCTTTCACTCTGCAAGTCCTTGTTTCCAGGGACCTGTAAGGACAGTGAGTTAATTTTCCTTGTGCTATATTGTGATTAAAAAAAACATTTATTCTAGGGACAGAAAACTCTAGGTAGGGACAGTGTCAGTTTCTTTCACTCTGCAAGTCCTTGTTTCCAGGGACCTGTAAGGACAGTGAGTTAATTTTCCTTGTGCTATATTGTGATTAAAAAAAACATTTTTTCTAGGGACAGAAAACTGTAGGTAGGGAGAGTGTTTTTTTTTCTTTCACTCTGCAAGTCCTTGTTTCCAGGGACCTGTAAGGACAGTGAGTTAATTGTCCTTGTGCTATATTGTGCTTAAAAAAAACATTTATTCTAGGGACAGAAAACTCTAGGTAGGGACAGTGTCAGTTTCTTTCACTCTGCAAGTCCTTGTTTCCAGGGACCTGTAAGGACAGTGAGTTAATTTTCCTTGTGCTATATTGTGATTAAAAAAAACATTTATTCTAGGGACAGAAAACTCTAGGTAGGGACAGTGTCAGTTTCTTTCACTCTGCAAGTCCTTGTTTCCAGGGACCTGTAAGGACAGTGAGTTAATTTTCCTTGTGCTATATTGTGATTAAAAAAAACATTTTTTCTAGGGACAGAAAACTGTAGGTAGGGAGAGTGTTTTTTTTCTTTCACTCTGCAAGTCCTTGTTTCCAGGGACCTGTAAGGACAGTGAGTTAATTTTACTTGTGCTATATTGTGCTTAAAAAAAACATTTTTTCTAGGGACAGAAAACTGTAGGTAGGGAGAGTGTTTTTTTTCTTTCACTCTGCAAGTCCTTGTTTCCAGGGACCTGTAAGGACAGTGAGTTAATTGTCCTTGTGCTATATTGTGCTTAAAAAAAACATTTATTCTAGGGACAGAAAACTCTAGGTAGGGACAGTGTCAGTTTCTTTCACTCTGCAAGTCCTTGTTTCCAGGGACCTGTAAGGACAGTGAGTTAATTTTCCTTGTGCTATATTGTGATTAAAAAAAACATTTATTCTAGGGACAGAAAACTCTAGGTAGGGACAGTGTCAGTTTCTTTCACTCTGCAAGTCCTTGTTTCCAGGGACCTGTAAGGACAGTGAGTTAATTTTCCTTGTGCTATATTGTGATTAAAAAAAACATTTTTTCTAGGGACAGAAAACTGTAGGTAGGGAGAGTGTTTTTTTTCTTTCACTCTGCAAGTCCTTGTTTCCAGGGACCTGTAAGGACAGTGAGTTAATTTTACTTGTGCTATATTGTGCTTAAAAAAAACATTTTTTCTAGGGACAGAAAACTGTAGGTAGGGAGAGTGTTTTTTTTCTTTCACTCTGCAAGTCCTTGTTTCCAGGGACCTGTAAGGACAGTGAGTTAATTGTCCTTGTGCTATATTGTGCTTAAAAAAAACATTTATTCTAGGGACAGAAAACTCTAGGTAGGGACAGTGTCAGTTTCTTTCACTCTGCAAGTCCTTGTTTCCAGGGACCTGTAAGGACAGTGAGTTAATTTTCCTTGTGCTATATTGTGATTAAAAAAAACATTTATTCTAGGGACAGAAAACTCTAGGTAGGGACAGTGTCAGTTTCTTTCACTCTGCAAGTCCTTGTTTCCAGGGACCTGTAAGGACAGTGAGTTAATTTTCCTTGTGCTATATTGTGATTAAAAAAAACATTTTTTCTAGGGACAGAAAACTGTAGGTAGGGAGAGTGTTTTTTTTCTTTCACTCTGCAAGTCCTTGTTTCCAGGGACCTGTAAGGACAGTGAGTTAATTTTACTTGTGCTATATTGTGCTTAAAAAAAACATTTTTTATAGGGACAGAAAACTGTAGGTAGGGAGAGTGTTTTTTTTCTTTCACTCTGCAAGTCCTTGTTTCCAGGGACCTGTAAGGACAGTGAGTTAATTGTCCTTGTGCTATATTGTGCTTAAAAAAAACATTTATTCTAGGGACAGAAAACTCTAGGTAGGGACAGTGTCAGTTTCTTTCACTCTGCAAGTCCTTGTTTCCAGGGACCTGTAAGGACAGTGAGTTAATTTTCCTTGTGCTATATTGTGATTAAAAAAAACATTTTTTCTAGGGACAGAAAACTGTAGGTAGGGAGAGTGTTTTTTTTCTTTCACTCTGCAAGTCCTTGTTTCCAGGGACCTGTAAGGACAGTGAGTTAATTTTCCTTGTGCTATATTGTGATTAAAAAAAACATTTTTTCTAGGGACAGAAAACTGTAGGTAGGGAGAGTGTTTTTTTTCTTTCACTCTGCAAGTCCTTGTTTCCAGGGACCTGTAAGGACAGTGAGTTAATTGTCCTTGTGCTATATTGTGCTTAAAAAAAACATTTTTTCTAGGGACAGAAAACTGTAGGTAGGGAGAGTGTTTTTTTTTTTTCACTCTGCAAGTCCTTGTTTCCAGGGACCTGTAAGGACAGTGAGTTAATTGTCCTTGTGCTATATTGTGCTTAAAAAAAACATTTATTCTAGGGACAGAAAACTCTAGGTAGGGACAGTGTCAGTTTCTTTCACTCTGCAAGTCCTTGTTTCCAGGGACCTGGAGAGACATTGAGTGAATTGTCCTTGTGCTATATTGTGATTAAAAAAAACATTTATTCTAGGGACAGAAAACTCTAGGTAGGGACAGTGTCAGTTTCTTTCACTGTGAAAGTCCTTGTTTCAAGGGACAGAGAAGGACACCTGAAGGTAGCCCTTATTGCTTTTTTCCCATCTCCCTGCAGGCCATCTATTAGAATGTCTGGAAGGCAAACAAGGAGAGGCAGACAGTCAGGAGGCAATAAAAGAGGGCAAGCAGGCTCTGTGTCTGGGGGCAACAGTGCTGGTCGTGGACGCGGTGCATTGTCATCAGCACATGGCCATGGGACACGCTTGTCCTTCTTTTCGGCAGCTGGACATGTTGAGCCACATCATGCCGAAGACTTGGTAGAGTGGATGACCAAGCCCTCCTCCTCCTCCTCATCCTCTCTCACCCAGGCTCAGGGTACTGGAAAAGCAGCTGCCAAAGCGTCCTCTTCCCTGGTATCAATGTCAGACTCATCATCAGTCACTCCTTCCCTAGACCCACCATGTCCTCCTCCTGAGGAGTCCCCCGAACTGTTTCAGCACAGTGTTGGGTACATGCTCCAGGAGGATGCCCAGCGTTTCGAAGGGTCTGATGATGAAACCCAGCTAGAGGAAGGCAGTAGCGTGAGAGCAGACAGAGGGGATGCTCAAGAAGGACACCAATCTGGCAGTCATGTTCCAGCAGCTGCAGCATACTGCCAGATTGGCTCCAGTGATGAGGAGGGAGGGGATGATGAGGTCAATGACTCCACGTGGGTGCCTAATAGGAGAGAGGAGGAGGAGGAGGATGAGGAGGAGGCACATCTCCAACGAGGCAGGATGCCCTTTGGTGGCCAGCGTAAGGGCAGTACACCGACGGAATCACACCGCAGAGCTCCGCCTGTGCAGGGCGCTGCCTCTGCCCGTCATTCAAAAAGTTCTTTGGTGTGGGCCTTTTTTGAGGCTAGTGCATCAGATCGCACAGCTGCTGTTTGCAACATATGTCTCAAGCGTATATCGCGTGGCCAAAACATCAGCCGCTTGGGTACCACATGCCTGACCAGACATATGTTGACCTGCCATGCAGCTCGTTGGCAAGCCTACCTCAAAGACCCACACCAAAGAACAAAGCGGACCTCTCCTTGCACCGCATCAGCTGGGATCTCCAACCCCACTATAACTTCAGTCCTCTCTGAAACATGCACTGAGAGGAATGAAGGTGTAGAATTAGGTGTGTCACAGCCAAGTACTTGCGCCCACTCTGCTAGCAGTACACCGACGTCCGATTCTAGCAGGCAAATTTCCCTGCCCCAGCTGCTGGACCGTCGAAAGAAGTTCACTCCCAGCCATCCACATGCCCAGCGGTTGAATGCTAGCTTGGCTAAATTGCTAGCGCTTCAACTGCTGCCTTTTCAGTTGGTAGACTCGGCCCCCTTCCGTGAGTTTGTGCAATGTGCGGTTCCTCAGTGGCAGGTTCCCAAACGCCACTTTTTCTCACGGAAGGCTATTCCGGCTCTCTACCGGCATGTGGAAGGCAATGTCTTGGCCTCGCTGGACAGGGCGGTCAGCGGTAAGGTGCATATTACCGCTGACTCATGGTCCAGCAGGCATGGACAGGGACGTTACCTTTCTTTCACGGCCCATTGGGTCACTCTTTTGGCAGCTGGGAAGGATTCAGGACAAGGTGCAGTAGTGTTGGAGGTTGTCCCACCGCCACGCCTCCAAAATGCTACTACTGGTTGTGACACACCTCTCTCCTCCACCCCCTCCTCTTCTTCTTCCTCCATGGCCTCTTCCTGTGGTTTGTCCTATGAACCAGCGGTGCTCCGTAGCCGTTCACGGGGCTACGCAAGTACGCAGGCAAAAAGATGCCATGCCGTGCTTGCGCTGGTGTGTTTGGGGGACAGAAGCCACACTGGGGCAGAGGTCCTGTCTGCTCTGCAGGGCCAGGCCGAGAGGTGGTTGACGCCACGCCAGCTTAAGCCAGGAATGGTGGTTTGCGACAATGGCACCAACCTCCTCTCCGCCCTCCGACAGGGACAACTGACCCATGTGCCCTGTGTGGCTCACGTCCTTAACCTGGTGGTGCAGCGCTTCTTGGGCAGGTACCCGGGCTTACAGGATGTCCTGAGGCAGGCCAGGAAAGTCTGTGTGCATTTCCGCAGATCTTATAATGCCAGTGCTTGCCTGGCTGAGCTGCAAAAGGAGTTGAACCTGCCCAAGAACCGCCTTATATGTGACATGCCCACCAGGTGGAACTCAACGTTGGCCATGCTGCAGCGGCTGCACACGCAGCAGAGGGCCATCAATGAGTACCTGTGCGACTACGGCACCAGGACAGGGTCAGGGGAGCTTGGTTTTTTTTCTCCACGCCAGTGGGGCATGATCAGGGATGCATGCACTGTCCTGGCACCATTTGAGGAGGCCACGAGGATGGTGAGCAGTGACAGTGCATGCATCAGTGACACTGTACCTCTTGTCCACCTGTTGGAGCACACGCTGCGTGGAATAATGGACAGGGCACTTGAGGCAGAACAGAGGCAGGAAGAGGAGGACTTCCTTGCCTCTCAAGGCCCCCTTTACCCAGACAGTGTTCCTTCTGTCCCACCCATCGCACAGGAAGAGGAGGAGGAGGAGGAGGAGGAGGAGGAGGATTGTGTCAGCATGGAGGTGGAGGCTGGCACTCAGCATCATCAGCAGCAGTCTTTTAGGGATGATTTACAGTCCCAAGAAACCAGTGGACTTGTACGTGGCTGGGAGGAGGTGGCTGCGGATCATGTCGTCCTTAGTGACCCAGAGGACTCCGGAGCGAATGCCTCAGCAAACCTACGCTGCATGGCCTCCCTGATCCTGCAAAGTCTGCGGAAGGATCCTCGTATTCTTCGGATCAAGGAGAGGGACCATTACTGGCTGGCCACTCTCCTTGATCCACGGTACAAGGGTAAGGTTGCGGACCTTATGTTACCGTCGCAGAGGGAGCAGAGGATGAGACAACTCCGGGAGGCCTTGCAGAAAGGTCTGTGCAACGCGTTCCCAGAGACTGGGAGGTTGCAAACTCCTGGTCCTGGACAACGAGTTGCTGAGGCTTCGGCCAGTCAAAGAAGGAGCGGTGGGGAAGGTGGCCGTCTGACCGATGCGTTCAGACAATTCTTTAGTCCGCAGCCCCAAAGTATGATCGGTTCCAGCAACCATCGCCAGCGTCTGATAAACATGGTGCAGGAATATCTAGGGGCAAGGTCAGACTTGGACACCTTCCCCACCGAAAATCCTCTGGCTTACTGGGTCTTGAGGATGGATCACTGGCCAGAGCTTGCACAGTATGCAATTGAGCTACTGGCCTGTCCTGCATCCAGCGTTCTTTCGGAACGCACATTCAGTGCTGCTGGAGGATTTGTCACGGATCACAGGGTGCGCCTGTCCACCGACTCGGTTGATCGACTGACTTTCATCAAGATGAACCAGTCTTGGATCACCACCAGCTACCACACACCTGATGCTGATATAACAGACTAATTGATTTTAAAATGTCACATCCCTTCAAGGCTGATGCTGATGCTGAGTGCCTGTGCTGTTATGTTGACTGGCTATCCTCCTCCTCCGAGTCCTCAATGATACGATTGATGATGATAGCTTGTAAGATCATTTTTGTTTATGGGTGCCGCCACCAGTGCCTAACGCCCAATTTTTCAGCCCCTGTTTAACAGGGGCGTGTAATTACAATTTTTGAAGCAATACTTTGCAACAGGGCTCATTGCTGTGCTCCAAGTACAGTATCTGTGAGGAGTTGCAGTGTTGTGCCACCAGTGCCTAAGGCCCAATTTTTCAGCCCCTGTTTAACAGGGGCGTGTCATTACAATTTTTGAAGCAATACTTTGCAACAGGGCTCATTGCTGTGCTCCAAGTACAGTATCTGTGAAGGGTTGCAGTGTTGTGCCACCAGTGCCTAAGGCCCAATTTTTCAGCCCCTGTTCAACAGGGGCATGTAATTACAATTCTTGATCTAATAATTCACAGCAGGGCCCATTGCTGCACCCACCAAGAGTAACTGTCAGGGCTTACAGTGTTGTGGCACCAGCACCACCATCAAAGGCCCAATTTTTACTACCACTGTTCAACAATTATATGTAATTAAAATTCCTGATATAATAGTTGACAGCAGGGCGTTCCAGCACCAACCAAGAGTAACTGTGAGTGCTTACAGTGTTGTGCCAACACCAACAACTAAGGGGCCTATTTCTGCAGAGTATATACGGCAGGTCCCTACTTTCAAACATCCAACTTACAAACGACTCCTACTTGCAAACGCAAGAAGACAACAGGAAGTGAGAGGAAATCTACCACTAGGAAGGAAAATTCTCTCCTGTAAGAATAAATATGGGAGAAAGGTGTCTCCTCTGTACTGATGCTTTATCAGCAATCCTTGTTTCAAGAAAAACACCACATTTCAAAAACAGTTGTCATTAGGACGGAAAGTGAGGTGAAATGTTCTGAACAGGGGCACAGACAGCAAAACAAATGTTACAGGGGTGATAACCCTTACCTATGTTTTCCAAAAAGTTTAAAAATAGATTTTTGGGCTGGAGCTACACTTCAACAATGTACCTGTTCAAAATTACAAACAGATTCTACATAAGAACAAACCTACAGTCCCTGTCTTGTATGCACCGCCTGTATACGGCTGTTCAGAGTATATAGGGCCTTTTTTATTTTATGTGCGGGGTTCCCCTTAATATCCATACAAGACCCAAAGGGGCTGGTAATGGGCTGGGGTAGGGGGGGGGTCATGGGGTAGCTATGCCATTTTTCTTAAAGATTTTCATCCATATTACCGGGACCAGACATTACATTAAAGCCGCAAGCAGTTTTAAATGGCTTTTTTTTCCTTTAGAAGTGTCATTTTGTGCAGGGACAGTTCTAAACACGGGAAACACGTGGCACTTCACAGGCATACTTTAGACACCCCCCAGGTACCATATTTAAAGGAATATTTGACTTTTTTTTTTCACTTTATGCATCATTAAAATGACTGCTCCCGGAAAACGACCGTTTTTAAAACTTATTTTTGCATTGATACATGTCCCCTGGTGCAGAACCCGGGTTCCCAAACCCTTTTTAGGACAATAACATGCATAATAGTTTTTATAATTAGCACTTTAGAATTCGAACGTTCGCATCCATTGTATTTAATAGGGTTCTAATGTTCGTTCGAACTTTCGGTCCGTTCGCGGGTTCTGGTGCGAACCGAACCCGGGGGTGTTCGGCTCATCACTACTGTGCAAGCTCTGGCCAGTGATCCATCCTCAAGACCCAGTAAGCCAGAGGATTTTCGGTGGGGAAGGTGTCCAAGTCTGACCTTGCCCCTAGATATTCCTGCACCATGTTTATCAGACGCTGGCGATGGTTGCTGGAACCGATCATACTTTGGGGCTGCGGACTAAAGAATTGTCTGAACGCATCGGTCAGACGGCCACCTTCCCCACCGCTCCTTCTTTGACTGGCCGAAGCCTCAGCAACTCGTTGTCCAGGACCAGGAGTTTGTAACCTCCCAGTCTCTGGGAACGCGTTGCACAGACCTTTCTGCAAGGCCTCCCGGAGTTGTCTCATCCTCTGCTCCCTCTGCGACGGTAACATAAGGTCCGCAACCTTACCCTTGTACCGTGGATCAAGGAGAGTGGCCAGCCAGTAATGGTCCCTCTCCTTGATCCGAAGAATACGAGGATCCTTCCGCAGACTTTGCAGGATCAGGGAGGCCATGCAGCGTAGGTTTGCTGAGGCATTCGCTCCGGAGTCCTCTGGGTCACTAAGGACGACATGATCCGCAGCCACCTCCTCCCAGCCACGTACAAGTCCACTGGTTTCTTGGGACTGTAAATCATCCCTAAAAGACTGCTGCTGATGATGCTGAGTGCCAGCCTCCACCTCCATGCTGACACAATCCTCCTCCTCCTCCTCCTCCTCTTCCTGTGCGATGGGTGGGACAGAAGGAACACTGTCTGGGTAAAGGGGGCCTTGAGAGGCAAGGAAGTCCTCCTCTTCCTGCCTCTGTTCTGCCTCAAGTGCCCTGTCCATTATTCCACGCAGCGTGTGCTCCAACAGGTGGACAAGAGGTACAGTGTCACTGATGCATGCACTGTCACTGCTCACCATCCTCGTGGCCTCCTCAAATGGTGCCAGGACAGTGCATGCATCCCTGATCATGCCCCACTGGCGTGGAGAAAAAAAACCAAGCTCCCCTGACCCTGTCCTGGTGCCGTAGTCGCACAGGTACTCATTGATGGCCCTCTGCTGCGTGTGCAGCCGCTGCAGCATGGCCAACGTTGAGTTCCACCTGGTGGGCATGTCACATATAAGGCGGTTCTTGGGCAGGTTCAACTCCTTTTGCAGCTCAGCCAGGCGAGCACTGGCATTATAAGATCTGCGGAAATGCACACAGACTTTCCTGGCCTGCCTCAGGACATCCTGTAAGCCCGGGTACCTGCCCAAGAACCGCTGCACCACCAGGTTAAGGACGTGAGCCACACAGGGCACATGGGTCAGTTGTCCCTGTCGGAGGGCGGAGAGGAGGTTGGTGCCATTGTCGCAAACCACCATTCCTGGCTTAAGCTGGCGTGGCGTCAACCACCTCTCGGCCTGGCCCTGCAGAGCAGACAGGACCTCTGCCCCAGTGTGGCTTCTGTCCCCCAAACACACCAGCGCAAGCACGGCATGGCATCTTTTTGCCTGCGTACTTGCGTAGCCCCGTGAACGGCTACGGAGCACCGCTGGTTCATAGGACAAACCACAGGAAGAGGCCATGGAGGAAGAAGAAGAGGAGGGGGTGGAGGAGAGAGGTGTGTCACAACCAGTAGTAGCATTTTGGAGGCGTGGCGGTGGGACAACCTCCAACACTACTGCACCTTGTCCTGCATCCTTCCCAGCTGCCAAAAGAGTGACCCAATGGGCCGTGAAAGAAAGGTAACGTCCCTGTCCATGCCTGCTGGACCATGAGTCAGCGGTAATATGCACCTTACCGCTGACCGCCCTGTCCAGCGAGGCCAAGACATTGCCTTCCACATGCCGGTAGAGAGCCGGAATAGCCTTCCGTGAGAAAAAGTGGCGTTTGGGAACCTGCCACTGAGGAACCGCACATTGCACAAACTCACGGAAGGGGGCCGAGTCTACCAACTGAAAAGGCAGCAGTTGAAGCGCTAGCAATTTAGCCAAGCTAGCATTCAACCGCTGGGCATGTGGATGGCTGGGAGTGAACTTCTTTCGACGGTCCAGCAGCTGGGGCAGGGAAATTTGCCTGCTAGAATCGGACGTCGGTGTACTGCTAGCAGAGTGGCCGCAAGTACTTGGCTGTGACACACCTAATTCTACACCTTCATTCCTCTCAGTGCATGTTTCAGAGAGGACTGAAGTTATAGTGGGGTTGGAGATCCCAGCTGATGCGGTGCAAGGAGAGGTCCGCTTTGTTCTTTGGTGTGGGTCTTTGAGGTAGGCTTGCCAACGAGCTGCATGGCAGGTCAACATATGTCTGGTCAGGCATGTGGTACCCAAGCGGCTGATGTTTTGGCCACGCGATATACGCTTGAGACATATGTTGCAAACAGCAGCTGTGCGATCTGATGCACTAGCCTCAAAAAAGGCCCACACCAAAGAACTTTTTGAATGACGGGCAGAGGCAGCGCCCTGCACAGGCGGAGCTCTGCGGTGTGATTCCGTCGGTGTACTGCCCTTACGCTGGCCACCAAAGGGCATCATGCCTCGTTGGAGATGTGCCTCCTCCTCATCCTCCTCTCTCCTATTAGGCACCCACGTGGAGTCAGTGACCTCATCATCACCTCCCTCCTCATCACTGGAGCCAATCTGGCAGTATGCTGCAGCTGCTGGAACATGACTGCCAGATTGGTGTCCTTCTTGAGCATCCCCTCTGTCTGCTCTCACGCTACTGCCTTCCTCTAGCTGGGTTTCATCATCAGACCCTTCGAAACGCTGGGCATCCTCCTGGAGCATGTACCCAACACTGTGCTGAAACAGTTCGGGGGACTCCTCAGGAGGAGGACATGGTGGGTCTAGGGAAGGAGTGACTGATGATGAGTCTGACATTGATACCAGGGAAGAGGACGCTTTGGCAGCTGCTTTTCCAGTACCCTGAGCCTGGGTGAGAGAGGATGAGGAGGAGGAGGAGGGCTTGGTCATCCACTCTACCAAGTCTTCGGCATGATGTGGCTCAACATGTCCAGCTGCCGAAAAGAAGGACAAGCGTGTCCCATGGCCATGTGCTGATGACAATGCACCGCGTCCACGACCAGCACTGTTGCCCCCAGACACAGAGCCTGCTTGCCCTCTTTTATTGCCTCCTGACTGTCTGCCTCTCCTTGTTTGCCTTCCAGACATTCTAATAGATGGCCTGCAGGGAGATGGGAAAAAAGCAATAAGGGCTACCTTCAGGTGTCCTTCTCTGTCCCTTGAAACAAGGACTTTGACAGTGAAAGAAACTGACACACTCTCCCTACCTACAGTTTTCTGTCCCTAGAAAAAATGTTTTTTTTAAGCACAATTTAGCACAAGGAGAATTACCTCACTGTCCTTCCAGGTCCCTGGAAACAAGGACTTTGACAGTGAAAGAAACTGACACACTCTCCCTACCTACAGTTTTCTGTCCCTAGAAATTTTTTTTTTTTTAAGCACAATTTAGCACAAGGAGAATTCACTCACTGTCCTTCCAGGTCCCTGGAAACAAGGACTTTGACAGTGAAAGAAACTGACACACTCTCCCTACCTACAGTTTTCTGTCCCTAGAAAAATGTTTTTTTTAAGCACAATTTAGCACAAGGAGAATTACCTCACTGTCCTTCCAGGTCCCTGGAAACAAGGACTTTGACAGTGAAAGAAACTGACACACTCTCCCTACCTACAGTTTTCTGTCCCTAGAAAAAATGTTTTTTTTAAGCACAATTTAGCACAAGGAGAATTCACTCACTGTCCTTCCAGGTCCCTGGAAACAAGGACTTTGACAGTGAAAGAAACTGACACACTCTCCCTACCTACAGTTTTCTGTCCCTAGAAAAAATGTTTTTTTTAAGCACAATTTAGCACAAGGAGAATTCACTCACTGTCCTTCCAGGTCCCTGGAAACAAGGACTTTGACAGTGAAAGAAACTGACACACTCTCCCTACCTACAGTTTTCTGTCCCTAGAAAAAATGTTTTTTTTAAGCACAATTTAGCACAAGGAGAATTACCTCACTGTCCTTCCAGGTCCCTGGAAACAAGGACTTTGACAGTGAAAGAAACTGACACACTCTCCCTACCTACAGTTTTCTGTCCCTAGAAAAAATGTTTTTTTTAAGCACAATTTAGCACAAGGAGAATTCACTCACTGTCCTTCCAGGTCCCTGGAAACAAGGACTTTGACAGTGAAAGAAACTGACACACTCTCCCTACCTACAGTTTTCTGTCCCTAGAAAAAATGTTTTTTTTAAGCACAATTTAGCACAAGGAGAATTCACTCACTGTCCTTCCAGGTCCCTGGAAACAAGGACTTTGACAGTGAAAGAAACTGACACACTCTCCCTACCTACAGTTTTCTGTCCCTAGAAAAAATGATTTTTTTAAGCACAATTTAGCACAAGGAGAATTCACTCACTGTCCTTCCAGGTCCCTGGAAACAAGGACTTTGACAGTGAAAGAAACTGACACACTCTCCCTACCTACAGTTTTCTGTCCCTAGAAAAAATGTTTTTTTTAAGCACAATTTAGCACAAGGAGAATTCACTCACTGTCCTTCCAGGTCCCTGGAAACAAGGACTTTGACAGTGAAAGAAACTGACACACTCTCCCTACCTACAGTTTTCTGTCCCTAGAAAAAATGTTTTTTTTTAAGCACAATTTAGCACAAGGAGAATTCACTCACTGTCCTTCCAGGTCCCTGGAAACAAGGACTTTGACAGTGAAAGAAACTGACACACTCTCCCTACCTACAGTTTTCTGTCCCTAGAAAAAATGTTTTTTTTAAGCACAATTTAGCACAAGGAGAATTCACTCACTGTCCTTCCAGGTCCCTGGAAACAAGGACTTTGACAGTGAAAGAAACTGACACACTCTCCCTACCTACAGTTTTCTGTCCCTAGAATTTTTTTTTTTTTTAAGCACAATTTAGCACAAGGAGAATTCACTCACTGTCCTTCCAGGTCCCTGGAAACAAGGACTTTGACAGTGAAAGAAACTGACACACTCTCCCTACCTACAGTTTTCTGTCCCTAGAAAAAATGTTTTTTTTAAGCACAATTTAGCACAAGGAGAATTCACTCACTGTCCTTCCAGGTCCCTGGAAACAAGGACTTTGACAGTGAAAGAAACTGACACACTCTCCCTACCTACAGTTTTCTGTCCCTAGAAAAAATGTTTTTTTTAAGCACAATTTAGCACAAGGAGAATTACCTCACTGTCCTTCCAGGTCCCTGGAAACAAGGACTTTGACAGTGAAAGAAACTGACACACTCTCCCTACCTACAGTTTTCTGTCCCTAGAAAAAATGTTTTTTTTAAGCACAATTTAGCACAAGGAGAATTCACTCACTGTCCTTCCAGGTCCCTGGAAACAAGGACTTTGACAGTGAAAGAAACTGACACACTCTCCCTACCTACAGTTTTCTGTCCCTAGAAAAAATGTTTTTTTTAAGCACAATTTAGCACAAGGAGAATTACCTCACTGTCCTTCCAGGTCCCTGGAAACAAGGACTTTGACAGTGAAAGAAACTGACACACTCTCCCTACCTACAGTTTTCTGTCCCTAGAAAAAATGTTTTTTTTAAGCACAATTTAGCACAAGGAGAATTCACTCACTGTCCTTCCAGGTCCCTGGAAACAAGGACTTTGACAGTGAAAGAAACTGACACACTCTCCCTACCTACAGTTTTCTGTCCCTAGAAAAAATGTTTTTTTTAAGCACAATTTAGCACAAGGAGAATTCACTCACTGTCCTTCCAGGTCCCTGGAAACAAGGACTTTGACAGTGAAAGAAACTGACACACTCTCCCTACCTACAGTTTTCTGTCCCTAGAAAAAATGTTTTTTTTAAGCACAATTTAGCATAAGGAGAATTACCTCACTGTCCTTCCAGGTCCCTGGAAACAAGGACTTTGACAGTGAAAGAAACTGACACACTCTCCCTACCTACAGTTTTCTGTCCCTAGAAAAAATGTTTTTTTTAAGCACAATTTAGCACAAGGAGAATTCACTCACTGTCCTTCCAGGTCCCTGGAAACAAGGACTTTGACAGTGAAATAAACTGACACACTCTCCCTACCTACAGTTTTCTGTCCCTAGAAAAAATGTTTTTTTTAAGCACAATTTAGCACAAGGAGAATTACCTCACTGTCCTTCCAGGTCCCTGGAAACAAGGACTTTGACAGTGAAAGAAACTGACACACTCTCCCTACCTACAGTTTTCTGTCCCTAGAAAAAATGTTTTTTTTAAGCACAATTTAGCACAAGGAGAATTCACTCACTGTCCTTCCAGGTCCCTGGAAACAAGGACTTTGACAGTGAAAGAAACTGACACACTCTCCCTACCTACAGTTTTCTGTCCCTAGAAAAAATGTTTTTTTTAAGCACAATTTAGCACAAGGAGAATTCACTCACTGTCCTTCCAGGTCCCTGGAAACAAGGACTTTGACAGTGAAAGAAACTAACACACTCTCCCTACCTACAGTTTTCTGTCCCTAGAAAAAATGTTTTTTTAAGCACAATTTAGCACAAGGAGAATTCACTCACTGTCCTTCCAGGTCCCTGGAAACAAGGACTTTGACAGTGAAAGAAACTGACACACTCTCCCTACCTACAGTTTTCTGTCCCTAGAAAAAATGTTTTTTTTAAGCACAATTTAGCACAAGGAGAATTCACTCACTGTCCTTCCAGGTCCCTGGAAACAAGGACTTTGACAGTGAAAGAAACTGACACACTCTCCCTACCTACAGTTTTCTGTCCCTAGAAAAAATGTTTTTTTTAAGCACAATTTAGCACAAGGAGAATTACCTCACTGTCCTTCCAGGTCCCTGGAAACAAGGACTTTGACAGTGAAAGAAACTGACACACTCTCCCTACCTACAGTTTTCTGTCCCTAGAAAAAATGTTTTTTTTAAGCACAATTTAGCACAAGGAGAATTCACTCACTGTCCTTCCAGGTCCCTGGAAACAAGGACTTTGACAGTGAAAGAAACTGACACACTCTCCCTACCTACAGTTTTCTGTCCCTAGAAAAAATGTTTTTTTTAAGCACAATTTAGCACAAGGAGAATTCACTCACTGTCCTTCCAGGTCCCTGGAAACAAGGACTTTGACAGTGAAAGAAACTGACACACTCTCCCTACCTACAGTTTTCTGTCCCTAGAAAAAATGTTTTTTTTAAGCACAATTTAGCACAAGGAGAATTCACTCACTGTCCTTCCAGGTCCCTGGAAACAAGGACTTTGACAGTGAAAGAAACTGACACACTCTCCCTACCTACAGTTTTCTGTCCCTAGAAAAAATGTTTTTTTTAAGCACAATTTAGCACAAGGAGAATTACCTCACTGTCCTTCCAGGTCCCTGGAAACAAGGACTTTGACAGTGAAAGAAACTGACACACTCTCCCTACCTACAGTTTTCTGTCCCTAGAAAAAATGTTTTTTTTAAGCACAATTTAGCACAAGGAGAATTCACTCACTGTCCTTCCAGGTCCCTGGAAACAAGGACTTTGACAGTGAAAGAAACTGACACACTATCCCTACCTACAGTTTTCTGTCCCTAGAAAAAATGTTTTTTTTAAGCACAATTTAGCACAAGGAGAATTCACTCACTGTCCTTCCAGGTCCCTGGAAACAAGGACTTTGACAGTGAAAGAAACTGACACACTCTCCCTACCTACAGTTTTCTGTCCCTAGAAAAAATGTTTTTTTTAAGCACAATTTAGCACAAGGAGAATTCACTCACTGTCCTTCCAGGTCCCTGGAAACAAGGACTTTGACAGTGAAAGAAACTGACACACTCTCCCTACCTACAGTTTTCTGTCCCTAGAAAAAATGTTTTTTTTAAGCACAATATAGCACAAGCACAAAACACACTGACACTCTCCCTACCTATCCTTCTCTTTCCCTAAACTAAAGGAATCCAGGTTAAGCAAGAAAGAAATAAAAGTCACTGTCCCTGCCTATGCTGCTCTATCCCTGCTCCGGAACACACTACACTAGGCCGCCGTGCTGGCGGCCTTTTATAGTGTGGGGCGTGTACTAAACACCCTCAGCAATAATTGGCCACAGGCATCCTGCATGTGACCAATCATTGCTCTCCTCGCTGCCGGCGCTGTGATTGGCCAAGCATGCGGGGTCACAGTGCATGCTTGGCCAATCACAGCGCCTGGATGACACTGCGATGGCGTAGTGCATTGTGGGCCGTTCGCGTCACTCGAATTTGGCGCGAACGGCCCAAATCGTTCGATCTTCGTCGAACGATCGAACAGCCGATGTTCGAGTCGAACGTATGTTCGACTCGAACACGAAGCTCATCCCTACCAGTGAGTTAGGCTGTCTGTGGAGGGCGCTTATACAGCAGGTGAACATACTGGCTGGATGGACCGAGGTCTAACAGAGGTATGTCAATGTATAAAGCGGGCTGCTTTGAAACAGAACAGTTATTAACGGGGCAGGAAGGTATGAAGAATAAAACAGTGCCAAGACATCTAACCCAACCTTCTAATTATGTTTCTGTATTTCAGACATCTGTAGAGTGAATGGCGGCTCCCCCTAATGTCTCCAGGATCTTTATCCTGAGTGGGATTCCCGAGCTGGAGGATCATCAGAACTTTCTTGCCTTTCCTCTCTGTCTCCTCTATGTTGTGGCATTGTTGGGTAATTGCACCATCCTGGTCATTATCAGGACAGAGGAGAGCTTCCACCAGCCCATGTACATATTATTGGCCATGCTGGCTATGACGGACATTGGGGTGTCCCTCACAACCCTTCCCACCGTCCTTGGTATCTTCTGGTTTGACTATTACCAGATCAATCTGGACTCTTGCCTCACCCAGATGTACTTCCTTCATACATTTGCTGCCATGGAGTCTGGAGTCCTGGTGGTCATGGCAGTAGACAGACTCATCGCCATATGGGACCCTCTGAGGTATTCCTCCATCTTAACCAATCCACTCATAGGCAAGATTGGACTTGGAATTGTTTTGCGGGGTCTCTGTGTGGTCTTCCCGATTCCGTTCCTCACCAGGCGGTTTCCATTCAATAAGAGTCACCTCTTGTCCCATTCATATTGTCTCCACCAAGACGTCATCAGGGTGGCAGGAGCAGATACCATAGTCAACAGCATCTACGGGCTAGTGGCAGTGCTCATGACCAAGGGGGTGGACTCCATGTTTATCGTCATCTCCTATATACTGATTCTTAAAGCCGTTCTGGACATTAAAGCCAACTCAGCTCGCCTCAAGGCCTTCAGCACTTGTGTTTGCCATATTTGTGCCGTCCTCCTCTTCTATATCCCGCTCATCGGACTCTCGGTGGTCCATAGGTTTGGGAAGAACACTTCCCACCTTTTACCTATTCTGATGGCCGATGTGTACCTTCTAGTTCCTCCAGTGATCAACCCGGTCATCTACAGCATAAAGACCAAACCGATCCGACAGAAGATTGTTAAGGTCTTCAATCGTCGGAAATTCAGGACTCTGGATAACAAAATTGCTGTCCTTAAAGTCTAGCCGGTCCCTGACGGTTTTCAGAATATCTCGGGGTGATAGTTGGAGGAGATGTAACTTATGACATTTACGGTTGCATATTGCACCGAGTGTCATAAAGGCCATTTCAATAATAACATGTTTTTTTTACCTTTTCTTTGCAGCCCCCCCCCCCCCCAACAAGGCAGTTTCCTAATTGGTGACCAAAGTGGACCACGCCCGTGTAAGAGTCACCCTAAAATATGGTTATTGCAATGTAAACAACCAGTCATGACTGGCTTTCCATTCATGAACAGCTTGCTTACTGTTGTGATCAGTGATTGGCCCACAGCAATCACATGGTACCTGGCTACCTCTACCATGTGATTAGCTGTAGCCAATCACAGATCACAACCATAAGCAAGCCGTTCATGACTGGTTAACCCGTATTTCTAATACAGTTGGGTTATCTAAAAACAAAAACCAATTTAACCACTTCAGCCCCGGACCATTATGCAGCTTAAAGAGTGGGCCACTTTTTGCGATTCGGCACTGCGTCGCTTTAACTGACAATTGCGCGGTCATGCGACGTGGCTCCCAAACAAAATTTACGTCCTTTTTATCCTACAAATAGAGCTTTCTTTTGGTGGTATTTGATCACCTCTGCGGTTTTTATTTTTTGCGCTATAAACAAAAAAAGAGCGACAATTTTGAAAAAAATGCAATATTTTTTACTTTTTGCTATAATAAATATCCCCAATATATATATATATATATATATTTTTCCCTCAGTTTAGTCCGATACGTATTCTTCTACATATTTTTGGTAAAAAAAATCGCAATAAGTGTTTATTGATTGGTTTGCGCAAAATTTATAGCGTCTACAAAATAGGGGATAGTTTTATGGCATTTTTATTAATAATTTTTTTTTCTAGTAATGGCGGCGATCAGCGATTTTTATCGTGACTGCGACATTATGGCGGACACATCGGACACTTTTGACACTATTTTGGGACCATTGTCATTTTTACAGCAAACAGTGCTATAAAAATGCACTGATTACTGTGAAAATGACACTGGCAGTGAAGGGGTTAACCAGGAGGGGGCGCTGAAGGGGTTAAGTGTGACCTAATGAGTGTTTCTTACTGTGGGGGGTGTGGCTTGGCAAGTGACGTCACTGATCGTTGTTCCCTATTACAGGGAACAGACGATCAGTGACACTCACACTAGGAAGAACGGCTGAGAGGTTTGTTTACACTTACCTCTCCCCGTTCTTCAGCTCTGTGACCCGATCGCAGGACAGCAGCAGCGATCGGGTCAGCTGTTCCAGCGGGGACGGTCACAGAGAAGAGGATCGGGTCGCGAGCGCGCCGCTGGCGGCGCGCTCGCGACCCACGGCTGGGCATCTTAAAGGGGACGTTCCTGTACGCCCATGTGCCCAGCCGTGGCATTTTGCCGACGTACATCGGTGTCATCAAACAGGAACAAACAAGTCTTCAAGCCTTTATTTTAAAATTCAGTGATCCAAATACACACTGCACATCACGTCACACTGGTCAAAAAACTGGCTAATGCGTTTCACACTGTACTAGTGCTTATTCATTCATACATCGGTGTCATGCCTTCAGCAAAATGTTCCTTATATGCCTTTTGTTTAACTGCTGAATATGCTAATAGTTTGTAAATACATTGTAATATCGCCATCTAGTGGCTCTTTTTGCACATTTAGTATCTGTTAATATTTCACCAGAAGGTAGATAGAGATTGTTGCTTATAAGCCACCGTAGCTTCCCACAATTCCACGGGACTATACCATGAGGCTTGAGAGACACTCCCACAGTATCCATCTTCCCTTCTTCATACATGCATCTGCTCCAGAGCAATCCACACCTCTTCAGCTGCAATTCTATGTCAGCCTTATGGAAACATCGCTGGTATGATTAATATCCCTTCCCTAGCTAGACTAGCGTGTTAGGACTGTATTTTGCATATTTTGTATACTCATTGTATGTCATTTATTTTGCTTCTAGTTTTACCCTAACTTCCCTGCAATAAAAGTTGAAAAGAAGGACCTTGCGCCCGCCTCAATGAATTGTTAAGGGAGTAGAGTTAGCTGTCTGTCTAATTATACCTCATCCACGTATAGTGAGGGCGGAACAATCGGCGTGCGGCAGTCCTTAAGTGGTTAACTAGAGTGACACTGAGCTACTCTGAGGACAGGATGTAGAAAAAAATAGTAAAAACGAAAAAAAAAAAACGCTAAAGAAAGGAAAAAAAAATTGGATTCAACTTTTTTTATTTTTTATTCTGTCACCAATTAGTGATCCGGTCACCGCAACACCAGTTATATGAAGACTCTCTCTCTCTCTATACACAGTGGGTCCGGAAAGTATTCAGACCCCCTTACATTTTCCACTCTTTGTTATATTGCAGCCATTTGCTAAAATCATTGAAGTTCATTTGTTTTCCTCATTAATGTACACACAGCACCCCATAATGTACACACAGCCCCCCATAATGTACACACAGCCCCCCATAATGTACACACAGCACCCCATAATGTACACACAGCCCCCCATAATGTACACACAGCACCCCATAATGTACACACAGCACCCCATAATGTACACACAGCACCCCATATTGTACACACAGCACCCCATAATGTACACACAGCTCCCCACAATGTACACACAGCTCCCCATACTGTACACACAGCACCCCATAATGTACATACAGCTCCCCATACTGTACACACAGAACCCCATAATGTACACACAGCACCCCATAATGTACACACAGCACCCCATAATGTACACACAGCACTGCATAGTGACAGAAAAACACAGAATTGGTGACATTTTTGCAGATTTATTAAAAAATTAAAACTGAAATATCACATGCTCCTAAGTATTCAGACCCTTTGCTGTGACACTCATATATATAACTCAGGTGCTGTCCATTTCTTCTGATCATCCTTGAGATGGTTCTTTGAGTCCAGCTGTGTTTGATTACACTGATTAGACTTGATTAGGAAAGCCACACACCTGTCTATATAAGACCTTACAGCTCACATGCATGTCAGAGCAAATGAGAATCATGAGGTCAAAGGAACTGCCTGAAGAGCTCAGAGACAGAATTGTGGCAAGGCACAGATCTGACCAAGGTTGCTACACTTAAGGTTCCTAAGAGCACAGTGGCCTCCATAATCCTTCAATGGAAGACGTTTGGGACAACCAGAACCCTTCCTAGAGCTGGCCGTCCGGCCAAACTGAGCTATCGGGGGAGAAGAGCCTTGGTAAGAGAGGTAAAGAAGAACCCAAAGATCACTGTGGCTGAGCTCAAGAGATGCAGTCGGGAGATGGGAAAAAGTTGTAGAAAGTCAACCATCACTGCGGCCCTCCACCAGTCGGGGCTTTATGGCAGAGTGGCCCGACGGAAGCCTCTCCTCAGTGCAAGACACATGAAAGCCGTATGGAGTTTGCTAAAAAATACCTGAAGGACTCCAAGATGGTGAGAAATAAGATTCTCTGGTCTGATGAGACCAAGATAGAACTTTTTGGCCTTAAATTTAAGCGGTATGTGTGGAGAAAACCAGGCACTGCTCATCACCTGTCCAATACAGTCCCAACAGTGAAGCATGGTGGTGGCAGCATCATGCTGTGGGGGTGTTTTTCAGCTGCAGGGACAGGACAACTGGTTGCAATCGAGGGAAAGATGAATGCGGCCAAGTACAGGGATATCCTGCAGGAAAACCTTCTCCAGAGTGATCGGGACCTCAGACTGGGCCGAAGGTTTACCTCCCAACAAGACAATGACCCTAAGCACACAGCTAAAATAACGAAGGAGCGGCTTCACAACAACTCCGTGACTGTTCTTGAATGGCCCAGCCAGAGCCCTGACTTACACCCAATGGAGCCTCTCTGGAGAGACCTAAAAATAGCCGTCCACCAACGTTTACCATCCAACCTGACAGAACTGGAGAGGATCTGCAAGGAGGAATGGCAGAGGATCCCCAAATCCAGGTGTGAGAAACTTGTTGCCTCTTTCCCAAAAAGACTCATCAAAAGGGTGCAAATACTAAATACTGAGCAAAGGGTCTGAATACTTAGGAGCATGTGATATTTCATTTTTTCTTTTTTAATAAATCTGCAAAAATGTCACCAATTCTGTGTTTTTCTGTCACTATGGGGGGCTGTGTGTACATTATGGGGGGCTGTGTGTACATTATGGGGGGCTGTGTGTATATTATGGGGGGCTGTGTGTATATTATGGGGGGCTGTGTGTACAATATGGGGGGCTGTGTGTACATTATGGGGTGCTGTGTGTACATTATGGGGGGCTGTGTGTACAATATGGGGGGCTGTGTGTACATTATGGGGTGCTGTGTGTACATTATGGGGGGCTTTGTGTACAATATGGGGGGCTGTGTGTACATTAATGAGGAAAAAAATTAAGTTAAATGATTTTAGCAAATGGCTGCAATATAAGAAAGAGTAAAAATTTAAGGGGGTCTGAATACTTTCTGTACCCACTGTATACTTAAAAGTACCGTATATACTCAAGTATAAGCCGAGTTTTTCAGCACATTTTTTTGTGCTGAAAATGCCCCCCCTCCCCCCTCGGCTTATACTCGAGTCACCTTTTTGCGCCTGATCTTCTGGACTTTGGGGACCAGGTACGGGCTGGCCGTAGGTCCCCTGGTGCGAAGCTTGTTGTCCGGGGAACCTACGGATGGGGAGCACCGGTTTTTCAAAGCCGGGCACCCCTTCCATAGACTTCCATGTTAAACAGTAATTTCTCTGGTGAATTTGGGGACCCGGTACCAGCTGGCTGTAGGTCCCCTGGACCCCAAACTTGGAACACATGTAGCCCCACTCTTCCTCTACAAGTTTGTTGTCTGGGGGACCTAGGGTCGGGGAGTACAGATTTTTCAAAGCCGGATACCCCTTCCATAGACTCCCATGTTAAACGGTTATTTCTCCTGTGAATTTGGGGACCCGGTACTGGGCGGTTGTAGGTTCTCTGGATCCGAAACTTGGCACACATGTAGCCCTATTGCTCCTCTACCAGTGTGCAAAGTTTGTTGTCTGGGGGACCTACGGCCGGGGAGCACAGATTTTTCAAAGCCGGGCACCCCTTTCATAGACTCCCATGTTAAACGTCAGTCTAGTCATGGACACAGTGAGGCATGGGTACAGTGAGGCATGGGCACAGTGAGGCATGGACACAGTGAGGCATGGGTACAGTGAGGCATGGGCACAGTGAGGCATGGACACAGTGAGGCATGGGTACAGTGAGGCATGGGTACAGTGAGGCATGGGTACAGTAAGGGATGGGCACAGTGAGGCATGGACACAGTGAGGCATGGGCACAGTGAGGCATGGACACAGTGAGGCATGGACACAGTGAGGCATGGATACAGTGAGGCATGCACATGGACAAAGTGAGGCACAGTGAGGCATGCAGATGGACACCCTAGGCTTATACTCGAGTCAATACGTTTTCCCAGTTTTTTGTGGTAAAATTAGGTGCCTCGGCTTATATTCGGGTCGGCTTATACTCAAGTATATACGGTATATGAAAATGTATAAAACCTCCTATTAACCGCATCATTCAGACACTTAATGTAAATCTTATAAAACAAATTTACATAATAAGTCTATCAAATTTTTATTTAAAAGGTTATCCAGACATATTGAATTCCAAGATCTAAAGACAACAAATATAAAATAAAAATCACGATATTTGATCACCAATTAAAATAAATGAGATGATACAACAAAATAATAATGAAATATATCGGGCATGACACATTGCACATATGTATATAGCGCTAAATGCCGATGTGTAGATGCACGAATAATGTAGTCCCCCTTCTCAAAGCACTTTTTATAATAGAAAAAAATGTCCATAAATGTTGTTGAATGACCTACCTGTATGTATAAAAAGTAAAAGAGAAGGAGGAAAACAAGATGTTATTCGTTGGAGACAGGAGGACCCTTAACAGAGGACAACAATCATGACAGACTAAGCCGCCCGACATCTACATGTGGAAATCTATTTGTATATAGATCTAGACGGGGGTGGCTCAAGCACTCAGCAACCCTGAGTAATTTAGGGATGAGTGTGCAACCAACAGTGTAGGGAGAGGCTGAATACAACCCATATATTTCGGAGAGTAAACCTTAATCAAGATGAAATAAGATAAAAATTTGAAACAGAATAGGGTTGAAAGCCTCTTCCCGAAACTGTTGTGTGAGTTGAGTTGAGTTCAGAGGTATCTTAACATAGCGCGGTCTTACCCCCGAAGGGTCCCGACGCGCATAGCAGAGTTCCTGGGGAAAAGAGGACCCAGGAACCAGAAGCAGCACAGAGCGGCAGAATGGGTGGAAGGGAGAGGCTACGCAGGGAAGGCTTGCGTGAAAAGCCAAGTCTTCAGTAACCCGCGGAAGACCGGAATAGTAGGGGCCTCCTGGAGCTCGACAAGGGAGGCTATTCCACAAAACGGCACCCTGGTGGGAGAAGAGGCCCGACCACCACGTCGGATCTTCTTGGGCTCCGAGATGTGGAGGAGATCTCTGCCGGTAGTGTGGCACACTACTAATAGGACATTGGGGGTACATGTGTCAAATGACCCCGGATCTTCGACACCGATAGTCACAGCGTTTATGGTAGACGTACGCTGTTTAGGGCCTGTCGGTAAATCGATGATCACTGCGTGGGCAGAATCATATGAAAATATGTATTCCGAAAAGGAGGAGTGTGCATGAAAATACAAATTAATGTATAATATGGACTGGTGTACAGCAGTGTTTCTCAACTCCAGTCCTCAAGGCGCCTCAACAGGTCATGTTTTTAGGATTTCCCTCAGATAAAACGGCTGTGGTAATTACTAAGGCAGTGAAACTGATCAAATCACCAGTGCAAATTAATGGAAAGCCTGAAATCATGACCTGTTGGGGCGCCTTGAGGACTGGAGTTGAGAAACACTGGTGTAGAGAATAACATATAGCATATGACACCATTGTGCAGCCGCGAGGCAAAGGACCAAAAAGGATAAAAATAAACAACAAAACACAACAAAACAAGGAAGTGAGAATACCAGGGAGACTAATCATAATAATGAGAGACATCCCATTCGAAGTTCATTCCCACCGGTATTCTTGTGTGTAATGTAAATATCCAATAAACCTTGCGCCTGCACAGTATGATGCAACGGGAAACCTGCGTTACATCAGAGGGGGGCGGGGTCACCCGTCACGTCACTGGGGAAGCCCGGGTTTCCCCTTGCGTCCGGGGCGGGACGAGGTCACGTGACGGGTGGCCCCGTCCTCAGCTACATAAGACCTGTCAGGCTGCCGCAACGTCATTCCCGGGGTGTCTCCGGTGGAGACAGGACCGTGTGCTGTTCCTCGCTGGACATCATCGCTGGAGCCTGCAGATCATTACTGGAGTGGAGATCGAGAGTGGATTACCACCGCTGGAATATTTTTTTCATTTGTAGTTTATTTATTTTTAATAAAGGACGTATCCCAACGGTGCCTGTGTGTTTTGTTTGTTTTTTTTAATTTTTTACACTTTCTTTACAATGTACCCCTTACCAATTCACATAGGGGGGGGCAGATCTGGGGGTCCCCTTTGTTAAAGGGGTCTTCCAGATTTTGATAAGCCCCCCGCCCGCAGACCCCAACAACCACCGGGCAAGAGTTGTGGGGATGAGGCCCTTGTCCCCATCAACATGTGGACATGGTGCTTTGGGGTCCAGACCCCAAAGCATCCTCCCCATGTTGAGGGCATGTGGCCTGGTACAGTTCAGGAGGGGGGGCGCTCTCTCGTCCCCCCTCTTTTCCTGTGGCCTGCCAGGTTGCATGCTCGGATAAGGGTCTGGTATGGATATTTGGAGGGAACCCCACGTCATTTTTTTTTTATTTGGCGCAGAGTTCCCCTTCAAATCCATACCAGACCTGAAGGGTCTGGTATGGATATTTGGGGGGAACCCCACGTAATTTTTTTTTAAAATTTGGCGCAGGCTTCCCCTTAATATCCATACCAGACCTGAAGGGCCTGGTAATTGAATTTGGGGGGACACCCACGCATTTTTTTTTTTTTTTTTAATCAATGACTTTTAATTACTTTTCTATGTATTGCCGGGAGCCGACAATTCATTACAGGTAGTTTTAAATTACTGTATTTATTGGCGTATAACACTCACTGCCTGAGTGTTATACGCAGGGGGCTGTGGAAAGTTTTTTTTCCTAAAACCTCCCTCTTAAAGTTGGGGTGCATGTTATACGCCTGTGCGTGTTATACGCCGATAAATACGGTACTTTTTTTCCTTCAGAAATGACACTTTGTGCAGGGACAGTTCTAAGCACGGGAAACATGCGCTACTTTACAGGTATACTATAGACACCCCCCAGGTACGAAATTTAAAGGAATATTTCACTTTTATTGTTTCACTTTAAGCATTAATAAAATCACTGCTCCCAAAAAAAACTGCGTTTTAAAAAAAAAATTGCATTGATACATGTCCTTTGGGGCAGGACCCGGGTCCCCAAACCCTTTTTAGGACAATAACTTGCATATTAACCTTTATAATTAGCACTTTAGATTTCTCCCATAGACTTTTACAGGGAGTTCCGCGGCTTTTCAAATTTGCCACGAACACCCCAAATTGTTCGCTGTTCGGCGAATGGGCAAACAGGCAATGTTCGAGTCGAAACTCGAAGCTCATCCCTAATTGAGAGGTAGTCAACCTTTTCTGCCTGTTTCTTTCCTCTCACCGACAACATAAAACACCTACAATAAATCATGTGACCTATAAAAGCTTAAAAACATTTTCCCCCAAAGACAATGGATGTCGCTCTACAAAGCCGGGCCAAGGCCCTCTGGCGAATCTCTCTGGTTTTAATGCCATAGATGATCGGGTTCATCATCGGTGGGACAAGGACATAGAGGTTGGCGAAGATGATGTGGAACTCTTGAGAGATGTGTCTGTGGCCGACTCTGTGAGCTATGAAGCTAAAAAATGCCGGGATGTAGAAGAGAACGATGACACAGGTGTGGCACACGCATGTATTGAAGGCTTTGAAACGAGCCTCGGACGATGAGAGTCTAAGAACCGCCGAGATAATAGCAACATAGGAAATTATAATGAGGACCAAGTCCACACCGGTGGAGCAGGTGGCTACAACCATTCCATACACCACATTCACCATTATGCTAGAAGTCGCCAATCTAGCCACAGACATGTGCTCACAGTAGGTGTGTTCTATGACGTTGCTTTGCTGGAATGGTAATCTGTGGAGAAGAAAAGCAAATGGCGTAATTACAAAGATACTTCTGAAAAGGGCCACCATGGCCGTCTTCTGTATGAAGGAGTTGGTGAGAGTTGTAGTGTAAGTTAAAGGGTGGCAGATGGCGCAGTAACGGTCATACGCCATAGAAAGCAAAATGGCGGATTCAGTACAAAAGAAGAAGTGGATGAAGAATACTTCAGTGAGACATCCAATAAAAGAGATCTGATGATTACCAAACCAGAAGATGCTGAGGGTCTTGGGTACGGTGGTGGAGCTCAAGAGGACATCACTGGTTGCCAACATCATCAGGAAGATGTACATGGGTTGGTGGAGACTCTCATTGGCTGAGATGACCAAGACCAAGGCGGAGTTTCCCAGAAGTGACAGAACATACATGATGCAGAAGGGGATGGAGATCAGGAGATGTGAGTCCTCCAGGCCAGGAATTCCCATCAGGAGGAAATAATCAGGGTGGAAACCGGTGGAATTTGACATTTTTCTATTTTATTTTGTAAGTTGCCAAACTACTTGAGTCAGAAAAACATCAAAAGTTGAAATAATTTAAAAAATATATATATATTTATTTATTATTTGATTACTTATGTATTATTTATTATGTATTTGTTTGTAGTGTAGCAGGGATTGATACATGACTAGTTCATCTCTGTAAACTTTGTGGGAGTCTTCTGTTGGTAGATATTACCCGATTTCCTGCCAGGATAGAAAGTAATAGGAGGCCTATCAACAGAGACAAAAAAAAAGAAAAAGAGTTGAGTGGGGAAGGGTTAGAACTTTTGAGCATATTTTACATCCTCCTTCCGGCCTTCCCTTCAGTGTTGCACATTTCTACCGGCTCCTCTCCTGGACTGAAATGGCTTCCTCTTATTTCACTGCACAGCTTTAGTTATATTCACCAAACCCAGGGCTCGAGTCCTGCAGGAACGCATGGGAACGGAGTTCCTGTACTTTTTTTCACATCAGGAAAGCCGTTCCCGTTAGCAGCCGCGTCCAGGGCCGACGACTGCAGTTTGGTCTCTGCACAGCCATGAACAAGTGACAACTAGAAGCACCGGGGCTGCCAGGCTCCGGAGTCGTGCGGCTGCGGCAGCACCTTCTGTTCTATTTGAGTTGAGTTGAGTTGAGAGGTATCTTAATATAGCGCGGTCTTACCCCGAAGGGCCCCGACGCGCATAGCAGAGTTTCTGGGAAAAGAGGACCCAGGAACCAGAAGCAGCACAGAGTGGCAGAAAGGGTGGAAGAGAGAGGCTACGCCTTTCTGCCCGCCAGTTGCCTGTCACGTGTCCTGACTATCCAGAGTAGTGGTGTACCTGGGGGGGGGGCGCTCCTCCCCTGGGTGCCACACATTGGGGGGTGTTAGCAGGGCCGCTGGGGGATCGCCAGCCCTCTTGCACCTGCCATCTCAGCAGGGGGGGGCCGGAGGTAGAGCAGCCGGAGACTCCCAAATTCTGTCCACCAATAAGCTAATCTCCTGCTGTGCAACTGTTTAGAAAAAAAAACATCTCTGGGCCCCCTTTTTTATTTTTGAGGAGGGGGTAATCTTGGGTGAGTTCCCACACTTTTTTTACCCAGGACTTGATCCCTGACCAAACCCATCCTGAACTGAACACAGGTGCATTCGTCCCACCACTAATCATAGCACCTCCTCCCCCCCACAGGTCCGCAAAACCACCAGGCCAGGGTTGTGGGGAAGAGGCCTTTGTCCTAATCAACAGGTGCTTTTACAGGGGGATCCTCCTTGACAAGGTGTGCCCCTCCTTGTTGGAATGTGGCCTGTTATGATTTAGGATCGGGGGATGGATGCACACCACATCCTGCCCCTTGCTGGCCCGCCATGCTGCACGCTCGGATCAGATCAGGGTCTGTTGTGGATTTTGCGAGAGGCTCCACACTTTGCTTTCTAGTTTTCTGCATTGGGTTTCCCCTTTAATTCCACATCAGACTCCAAGAGTCTGGCGTATGATTTGGGGAAACCTCAAAACGTTTTGTTTTTGTTTTTTGGGCTTTTTCCAGCATGGGGTCCCCCATGACATTCATACCAGACCCTCAGAAAGCATTAGTATCTGGCTTTGTATTTTTAGGGGGAACCCCACCCTTTTTTTTCTTGTGGGATCCCCCATTAACATCTTTTTTCAGACCCTAATGTAGGCTTGTGAGGTTTAGCTCAGGTCCCTTTTAGGGTTGCTTCTCCCTTCTCTGGAGGGCTTCTGAGGGTCTCTTTATATAGTGGGTGGAGCTGGGGCTTTGTGTCTTGCTGACAAGAGGAGCTGAGGACAAGGAAGGTCCTCAGGCCAACGCTGTATCTTTGCCTAGGCCAACAAGGCCCAGGCCTAGGGCAGCACTTTGCAGGGGGGCAGCACAGAAAGAGTCCCCGCCGGCTTGCGCTACACTGTTAGTGTAACGCAAGCTGCTTCTAATTTTGACTGTCCTATCATCCTGGACCACAAACCTTCCTCACTGTGCTATATGTTCTCTGTTGCACCATTGGCATGGTTATATCTTCTTAGTCCTCTCCATAAAATTATCAGAAATTTGTGCTTAAAGTAGAACTACAGGCAACACTTTTTTTTTTCATTTTGGATGGTGTAAGGGAGGGTTAGAGCCCCCTGTCAGTTTATTTTTTACCATCCCTGTCCCATTGCAGAGATTGCCCTTCACTTCCTGCCCCATAGCCAAACAGGAAGTGAGAGGAAATCTATGCAAATTAAGGAAATCCAATGCCCCCCCGGACCCTTAAGAACTAGTGTCCCCACTTGAAAATTTCAGGGCGTGTCTTAAACAGAAATGTGTGAGGCCTTGACATGAAGGGGTGGGTCATATTTAAATTAGGGGGTGCACGAGTTTAGTCAGGCCTAGGGCAGCACAAAACCTAAATACACCACTGCCTCAGGCCATCACTGTAACAGCAATCAAAGTGTAAAAAAAAAATCTTATGGTGGCAATGAACCTAGTCTGATGGCAGGATGTAAAAAAAATGGTAAAAAATGTTACAAAATATATAATTTTTTTAACATATTGTCACCAGTCAGTATCCCTGATCACCACCACACCAATTATATGATGATGCTAAAACACATTTGATCTCTCTATCTCCCGTCTGATCAATGTTTATAAACAATGTTACTTTGTATCTCTCTATCTCCCGTCTGATGAATGTTTATAAACAATGTTACTTTGTATCTCTCTATCTCCTGTCTGATCAATGTTTATAAACAATGTTACTTTGTATCTCTCTATCTCCTGTCTGATCAATGTTTATAAACAATGTTACTTTGTATCTCTCTTTAGACAGTGTCTATAACGGGTTATACAGTGCATGTGAGATTTATAGATGGAGGGAGTACAGTTTGTTGTCCTCTCCATGCACTCCTCCCTATCGGTAGTGTTATGGAAATATTTCTGATTGGGACTCTAAAACAAAAGTCAATCACTGTGTGTAAAATGTCCGTTTAGAGTAAAAATGTATTATTACATGTTATTTTATACATAGATAAGAAAGGGGCGGTGTGAGATGTTATTAAAAACGAACAAATAGGAATATATTATTAAAAGCTAGCGAATAGGACAAGAGGTAATGGAAGCCCTTCACATCCAGCAAGCTTTCCATACACCTCATCAGCCACAAAGTAGTGGTAAAGTTGAGAGACTTCATGGAATTTTGAAAAACAGATGTGCAAAAATGAAAGCAGATGCAGGAAAAGCATGGGTGGAAGCTTTGCCATTAGCCCTATATTCTGTACGGACTACCCCTCAACAACCGCATGGGCTGTCCCCCTATGAGATTTTATTTGGAGGGCCACCCAAAACAGGGCTATGTTTTCCCCAACAGTTGCAGGCTTCTCCCTCTAGTCTGTCAGGCCTCGTACACACGGCCGGTTTTCTCGGCAAGAAACGACAAGAAAACTGCCGGGAGAGCTTTCTTGCCGAGAAAACCGGCCGTGTGCACGAGGCTTTGAGGTTTCTCGTCGGGAAATCTGCCCAGAATCTCGGCGAGAAAAATAGAGAACCTGCTCTCTATTTTTCTCGTCGGGATTCTCGTCGGCCTCTTTCCCGACGAGAAACCCGAGAGTGCGTACGCTTACCTGTCGCCGTGGAAACCCGCGCATGCTCAAAATGACTTTGACGCATGCGCGTTAGCTTCCTAGGCATAGGTAGTGTGTAGCAAATGAAACAACACAGTGAATGTCCATGTCATTTCCCTCCTTTTTGTTTATTTGACACCATTCTTCTCCGCGTTACATTCAGCCGACTGCTGGTAACTCCTGTTACATTGGCGCAGAGAGACGGCGTGCTGTTCAGCTCTCTCCTAGTTTCCTCAGAATAAAAGGTTCATCAGGGCTGGTACATTTGTTGGTACAGCGGGTAGTCACACAGAGGCATAGCCTGATGAGGAAGTAAATAACAAATATGAGAAAGAGGAACATCAAAATGTAAGCGCCTAATTTATGTAACCATGTTGCTATGCCATATAAAAAGTCACCAAAACCTCCTAAACCCTTAAGCCTCGTACACACGACCGTTTTTCTCGGCAAGAACCAGCAAGAAAATTGCTGGCAGAGCTTTCTTGCCGAGAAAATCGTCCATGTGTACGAGGCTTTCAGGTTTCTCGTCAAGAAAACTTGCCAGATTCTCAACGAGAAAAATGGAGAACCTGCTCTTGATTTTCTCATTGGGATTCTTGTCGGCCGATTTCCCAACGAGAAACCCGAGAGTATGTATGCTTACCTGTCGCCGTGGAAACCCGCGCATGCTGGAAATGACTTTGACGCATGCGCGTTAGCTTCCTAGGCATAGGTAGGGTGTAGCAAGATGGCGTGCGACGGCATCGAATGTGACGAGCGCACACTCGTCGTAGTCGATGACGTCACTCAGTTCGTTCCATTCGCAAGAGCGGCGGTTCTTTTGAATCGTACGTGTGTACGCTCGGGCGGGACAAGATTCTTGTCAAGAATCTCGTCAGGGAAAAAGGACAGGTTTGTTTCCTGACGAGATTCTCGGTCGTGTGTACGAGGCTTTAGAATACGTTCAGATTTTGCAAAGAACTTTGAATAAAATACGTGAAGGTGTTTATAAATCTATCCCCGACCCAGATTCTGTTTCTGGTATTCACAGAACCCAAGCAGGCAACTGGGTGCTGGTCAAGCAACACGTCAGAAAGGCGCTAGGAACCAAAATTTGACGAACCACATTTGGTGCTCTTGACAACCGGTTCCGTTGTCAAGTTGGAAGGAAAGCCCACCTGGATTCACGCCAGTCACTGCAAGAAAATCCTGAAGTGATGATATCCTTTGAAGAAATAATGATGATGTTCCTTTTCTTTTCGTTGTTTGTGAGAACTGAGTAGGGATGAGCTTCGTGTTCGAGTCGAACATACGTTCGACTCGAACATCGGCTGTTCGATCGTTCGACGAAGATCGAACGATTTGGGCCGTTCGCGCCAAATTCGAGTGACGCGAACGGCCCACAATGCACTACGCCATCGCAGTGTCATCCAGGCGCTGTGATTGGCCAAGCATGCACTGTGACCCCGCATGCTTGGCCAATCACAGCGCCGGCAGCGAGGAGAGCAATGATTGGCCACAGGCAGGATGCCTGTGGCCAATTATTGCTGAGGGTGTTTAGTACACGCCCCACACTATAAAAGGCCGCCAGCACGGCGGCCTAGTGTAGTGTGTTCCGGAGCAGGGATAGAGCAGCATAGGCAGGGACAGTGACTGTTATTTCTTTCTTGCTTAACCTGGATTCCTTTAGTTTAGGGAAAGAGAAGGATAGGTAGGGAGAGTGTCAGTGTGTTTTGTGCTTGTGCTATAGTGTGCTTAAAAAAAACATTTATTCTAGGGACAGAAAACTGTAGGTAGGGACAGTGTCAGTTTCTTTCACTCTGCAAGTCCTTGTTTCCAGGGACCTGGAAGGACAGTGAGTGAATTGTCCTTGTGCTATATTGTGCTTAAAAAAACATTTATTCTAGGGACAGAAAACTGTAGGTAGGGAGAGTGTCAGTTTCTTTCACTCTGCAAGTCCTTGTTTCCAGGGACCTGGAAGGACAGTGACTGAATTGTCCTTGTGCTATATTGTGATTAAAAAAAACATTTATTCTAGGGACAGAAAACTGTAGGTAGGGAGAGTGTCAGTTTATTTCACTCTGCAAGTCCTTGTTTCCAGGGACCTGGAAGGACAGTGACTGAATTGTCCTTGTGCTATATTGTGCTTAAAAAAAACATTTATTCTAGGGACAGAAAACTGTAGGTAGGGAGAGTGTCAGTTTATTTCACTCTGCAAGTCCTTGTTTCCAGGGACCTGGAAGGACAGTGACTGAATTGTCCTTGTGCTATATTGTGATTAAAAAAAACATTTATTCTAGGGACAGAAAACTGTAGGTAGGGAGAGTGTCAGTTTATTTCACTCTGCAAGTCCTTGTTTCCAGGGACCTGGAAGGACAGTGACTGAATTGTCCTTGTGCTATATTGTGATTAAAAAAAACATTTATTCTAGGGACAGAAAACTGTAGGTAGGGAGAGTGTCAGTTTATTTCACTCTGCAAGTCCTTGTTTCCAGGGACCTGGAAGGACAGTGACTGAATTGTCCTTGTGCTATATTGTGATTAAAAAAAACATTTATTCTAGGGACAGAAAACTGTAGGTAGGGAGAGTGTCAGTTTATTTCACTCTGCAAGTCCTTGTTTCCAGGGACCTGGAAGGACAGTGACTGAATTGTCCTTGTGCTATATTGTGATTAAAAAAAACATTTATTCTAGGGACAGAAAACTGTAGGTAGGGAGAGTGTCAGTTTATTTCACTCTGCAAGTCCTTGTTTCCAGGGACCTGGAAGGACAGTGACTGAATTGTCCTTGTGCTATATTGTGATTAAAAAAAACATTTATTCTAGGGACAGAAAACTGTAGGTAGGGAGAGTTTTTTTTTATTTCACTCTGCAAGTCCTTGTTTCCAGGGACCTGGAAGGGCAGTGACTGAATTGTCCTTGTGCTATATTGTGATTAAAAAAAACATTTATTCTAGGGACAGAAAACTGTAGGTAGGGAGAGTGTCAGTTTATTTCACTCTGCAAGTCCTTGTTTCCAGGGACCTGGAAGGACAGTGACTGAATTGTCCTTGTGCTATATTGTGCTTAAAAAAAACATTTATTCTAGGGACAGAAAACTGTAGGTAGGGAGAGTGTCAGTTTATTTCACTCTGCAAGTCCTTGTTTCCAGGGACCTGGAAGGACAGTGACTGAATTGTCCTTGTGCTATATTGTGATTAAAAAAAACATTTATTCTAGGGACAGAAAACTGTAGGTAGGGAGAGTGTCAGTTTATTTCACTCTGCAAGTCCTTGTTTCCAGGGACCTGGAAGGACAGTGACTGAATTGTCCTTGTGCTATATTGTGCTTAAAAAAAACATTTATTCTAGGGACAGAAAACTGTAGGTAGGGAGAGTGTCAGTTTATTTCACTCTGCAAGTCCTTGTTTCCAGGGACCTGGAAGGACAGTGACTGAATTGTCCTTGTGCTATATTGTGATTAAAAAAAACATTTATTCTAGGGACAGAAAACTGTAGGTAGGGAGAGTGTCAGTTTATTTCACTCTGCAAGTCCTTGTTTCCAGGGACCTGGAAGGACAGTGACTGAATTGTCCTTGTGCTATATTGTGATTAAAAAAAACATTTATTCTAGGGACAGAAAACTGTAGGTAGGGAGAGTTTTTTTTTATTTCACTCTGCAAGTCCTTGTTTCCAGGGACCTGGAAGGACAGTGACTGAATTGTCCTTGTGCTATATTGTGATTAAAAAAAACATTTATTCTAGGGACAGAAAACTGTAGGTAGGGAGAGTGTCAGTTTATTTCACTCTGCAAGTCCTTGTTTCCAGGGACCTGGAAGGACAGTGACTGAATTGTCCTTGTGCTATATTGTGATTAAAAAAAACATTTATTCTAGGGACAGAAAACTGTAGGTAGGGAGAGTGTCAGTTTATTTCACTCTGCAAGTCCTTGTTTCCAGGGACCTGGAAGGACAGTGACTGAATTGTCCTTGTGCTATATTGTGATTAAAAAAAACATTTATTCTAGGGACAGAAAACTGTAGGTAGGGAGAGTGTCAGTTTATTTCACTCTGCAAGTCCTTGTTTCCAGGGACCTGGAAGGACAGTGACTGAATTGTCCTTGTGCTATATTGTGATTAAAAAAAACATTTATTCTAGGGACAGAAAACTGTAGGTAGGGAGAGTGTCAGTTTATTTCACTCTGCAAGTCCTTGTTTCCAGGGATCTGGAAGGACAGTGACTGAATTGTCCTTGTGCTATATTGTGATTAAAAAAAACATTTATTCTAGGGACAGAAAACTGTAGGTAGGGAGAGTGTCAGTTTATTTCACTCTGCAAGTCCTTGTTTCCAGGGACCTGGAAGGACAGTGACTGAATTGTCCTTGTGCTATATTGTGCTTAAAAAAAACATTTATTCTAGGGACAGAAAACTGTAGGTAGGGAGAGTGTCAGTTTATTTCACTCTGCAAGTCCTTGTTTCCAGGGACCTGGAAGGACAGTGACTGAATTGTCCTTGTGCTATATTGTGATTAAAAAAAACATTTATTCTAGGGACAGAAAACTGTAGGTAGGGAGAGTGTCAGTTTATTTCACTCTGCAAGTCCTTGTTTCAAGGGACAGAGAAGGACACCTGAAGGTAGCCCTTATTGCTTTTTTCCCATCTCCCTGCAGGCCATCTATTAGAATGTCTGGAAGGCAAACAAGGAGAGGCAGACAGTCAGGAGGCAATAAAAGAGGGCAAGCAGGCTCTGTGTCTGGGGGCAACAGTGCTGGTCGTGGACGCGGTGCATTGTCATCAGCACATGGCCATGGGACACGCTTGTCCTTCTTTTCGGCAGCTGGACATGTTGAGCCACATCATGCCGAAGACTTGGTAGAGTGGATGACCAAGCCCTCCTCCTCCTCCTCATCCTCTCTCACCCAGGCTCAGGGTACTGGAAAAGCAGCTGCCAAAGCGTCGTCTTCCCTGGTATCAATGTCAGACAAATCATCAGTCACTCCTTCCCTAGACCCACCATGTCCTCCTCCTGAGGAGTCCCCCGAACTGTTTCAGCACAGTGTTGGGTACATGCTCCAGGAGGATGCCCAGCGTTTCGAAGGGTCTGATGATGAAACCCAGCTACAGGAAGGCAGTAGCGTGAGAGCAGACAGAGGGGATGCTCAAGAAGGACACCAATCTGGCAGTCATGTTCCAGCAGCTGCAGCATACTGCCAGATTGGCTCCAGTGATGAGGAGGGAGGGGATGATGAGGTCACTGACTCCACGTGGGTGCCTAATAGGAGAGAGGAGGAGGAGGAGGATGAGGAGGAGGCACATCTCCAACGAGGCAGGATGCCCTTTGGTGGCCAGCGTAAGGGCAGTACACCGACGGAATCACACCGCAGAGCTCCGCCTGTGCAGGGCGCTGCCTCTGCCCGTCATTCAAAAAGTTCTTTGGTGTGGGCCTTTTTTGAGGCTAGTGCATCAGATCGCACAGCTGCTGTTTGCAACATATGTCTCAAGCGTATATCGCGTGGCCAAAACATCAGCCGCTTGGGTACCACATGCCTGACCAGACATATGTTGACCTGCCATGCAGCTCGTTGGCAAGCCTACCTCAAAGACCCACACCAAAGAACAAAGCGGACCTCTCCTTGCACCGCATCAGCTGGGATCTCCAACCCCACTATAACTTCAGTCCTCTCTGAAACATGCACTGAGAGGAATGAAGGTGTAGAATTAGGTGTGTCACAGCCAAGTACTTGCGCCCACTCTGCTAGCAGTACACCGACGTCCGATTCTAGCAGGCAAATTTCCCTGCCCCAGCTGCTGGACCGTCGAAAGAAGTTCACTCCCAGCCATCCACATGCCCAGCGGTTGAATGCTAGCTTGGCTAAATTGCTAGCGCTTCAACTGCTGCCTTTTCAGTTGGTAGACTCGGCCCCCTTCCGTGAGTTTGTGCAATGTGCAGTTCCTCAGTGGCAGGTTCCCAAACGCCACTTTTTCTCACGGAAGGCTATTCCGGCTCTCTACCGGCATGTGGAAGGCAATGTCTTGGCCTCGCTGGACAGGGCGGTCAGCGGTAAGGTGCATATTACCGCTGACTCATGGTCCAGCAGGCATGGACAGGGACGTTACCTTTCTTTCACGGCCCATTGGGTCACTCTTTTGGCAGCTGGGAAGGATTCAGGACAAGGTGCAGTAGTGTTGGAGGTTGTCCCACCGCCACGCCTCCAAAATGCTACTACTGGTTGTGACACACCTCTCTCCTCCACCCCCTCCTCTTCTTCTTCCTCCATGGCCTCTTCCTGTGGTTTGTCCTATGAACCAGCGGTGCTCCGTAGCCGTTCACGGGGCTACGCAAGTACGCAGGCAAAAAGATGCCATGCCGTGCTTGCGCTGGTGTGTTTGGGGGACAGAAGCCACACTGGGGCAGAGGTCCTGTCTGCTCTGCAGGGCCAGGCCGAGAGGTGGTTGACGCCACGCCAGCTTAAGCCAGGAATGGTGGTTTGCGACAATGGCACCAACCTCCTCTCCGCCCTCCGACAGGGACAACTGACCCATGTGCCCTGTGTGGCTCACGTCCTTAACCTGGTGGTGCAGCGCTTCTTGGGCAGGTACCCGGGCTTACAGGATGTCCTGAGGCAGGCCAGGAAAGTCTGTGTGCATTTCCGCAGATCTTATAATGCCAGTGCTCGCCTGGCTGAGCTGCAAAAGGAGTTGAACCTGCCCAAGAACCGCCTTATATGTGACATGCCCACCAGGTGGAACTCAACGTTGGCCATGCTGCAGCGGCTGCACACGCAGCAGAGGGCCATCAATGAGTACCTGTGCGACTACGGCACCAGGACAGGGTCAGGGGAGCTTGGTTTTTTTTCTCCACGCCAGTGGGGCATGATCAGGGATGCATGCACTGTCCTGGCACCATTTGAGGAGGCCACGAGGATGGTGAGCAGTGACAGTGCATGCATCAGTGACACTGTACCTCTTGTCCACCTGTTGGAGCACACGCTGCGTGGAATAATGGACAGGGCACTTGAGGCAGAACAGAGGCAGGAAGAGGAGGACTTCCTTGCCTCTCAAGGCCCCCTTTACCCAGACAGTGTTCCTTCTGTCCCACCCATCGCACAGGAAGAGGAGGAGGAGGAGGAGGAGGAGGAGGAGGAGGAGGATTGTGTCAGCATGGAGGTGGAGGCTGGCACTCAGCATCATCAGCAGCAGTCTTTTAGGGATGATTTACAGTCCCAAGAAACCAGTGGACTTGTACGTGGCTGGGAGGAGGTGGCTGCGGATCATGTCGTCCTTAGTGACCCAGAGGACTCCGGAGCGAATGCCTCAGCAAACCTACGCTGCATGGCCTCCCTGATCCTGCAAAGTCTGCGGAAGGATCCTCGTATTCTTCGGATCAAGGAGAGGGACCATTACTGGCTGGCCACTCTCCTTGATCCACGGTACAAGGGTAAGGTTGCGGACCTTATGTTACCGTCGCAGAGGGAGCAGAGGATGAGACAACTCCGGGAGGCCTTGCAGAAAGGTCTGTGCAACGCGTTCCCAGAGACTGGGAGGTTGCAAACTCCTGGTCCTGGACAACGAGTTGCTGAGGCTTCGGCCAGTCAAAGAAGGAGCGGTGGGGAAGGTGGCCGTCTGACCGATGCGTTCAGACAATTCTTTAGTCCGCAGCCCCAAAGTATGATCGGTTCCAGCAACCATCGCCAGCGTCTGATAAACATGGTGCAGGAATATCTAGGGGCAAGGTCAGACTTGGACACCTTCCCCACCGAAAATCCTCTGGCTTACTGGGTCTTGAGGATGGATCACTGGCCAGAGCTTGCACAGTATGCAATTGAGCTACTGGCCTGTCCTGCATCCAGCGTTCTTTCGGAACGCACATTCAGTGCTGCTGGAGGATTTGTCACGGATCACAGGGTGCGCCTGTCCACCGACTCGGTTGATCGACTGACTTTCATCAAGATGAACCAGTCTTGGATCACCACCAGCTACCACACACCTGATGCTGATATAACAGACTAATTGATTTTAACATGTCACATCCCTTCAAGACTGATGCTGATGCTGAGTGCCTGTGCTGTTATGTTGACTGGCTATCCTCCTCCTCCGAGTCCTCAATGATACGATTGATGATGATAGCTTGTAAGATCATTTTTGTTTATGGGTGCCGCCACCAGTGCCTAACGCCCAATTTTTCAGCCCCTGTTTAACAGGGGCGTGTAATTACAATTTTTGAAGCAATACTTTGCAACAGGGCTCATTGCTGTGCTCCAAGTACAGTATCTGTGAGGAGTTGCAGTGTTGTGCCACCAGTGCCTAACGCCCAATTTTTCAGCCCCTGTTTAACAGGGGCGTGTAATTACAATTTTTGAAGCAATACTTTGCAACAGGGCTCATTGCTGTGCTCCAAGTACAGTATCTGTGAGGAGTTGCAGTGTTGTGCCACCAGTGCCTAAGGCCCAATTTTTCAGCCCCTGTTTAACAGGGGCGTGTCATTACAATTTTTGAAGCAATACTTTGCAACAGGGCTCATTGGTGTGCTCCAAGTACAGTATCTGTGAGGAGTTGCAGTGTTGTGCCACCAGTGCCTAAGGCCCAATTTTTCAGCCCCTGTTTAACAGGGGCGTGTCATTACAATTTTTGAAGCAATACTTTGCAACAGGGCTCATTGCTGTGCTCCAAGTACAGTTGCTGTGAGGGGTTGCAGTGTTGTGCCACCAGTGCCTAAGGCCCAATTTTTCAGCCCCTGTTCAACAGGGGCATGTAATTACAATTCTTGATCTAATAATTCACAGCAGGGCCCATTGCTGCACCCACCAAGAGTAACTGTCAGGGCTTACAGTGTTGTGGCACCAGCACCACCATCAAAGGCCCAATTTTTACTACCACTGTTCAACAATTATATGTAATTAAAATTCCTGATATAATAGTTGACAGCAGGGCGTTCCAGCACCAACCAAGAGTAACTGTGAGTGCTTACAGTGTTGTGCCAACACCAACAACTAAGGGGCCTATTTCTGCAGAGTATATACGGCAGGTCCCTACTTTCAAACATCCAACTTACAAACGACTCCTACTTGCAAACGCAAGAAGACAACAGGAAGTGAGAGGAAATCTACCACTAGGAAGGAAAATTCTCTCCTGTAAGAATAAATATGGGAGAAAGGTGTCTCCTCTGTACTGATGCTTTATCAGCAATCCTTGTTTCAAGAAAAACACCACATTTCAAAAACAGTTGTCATTGGGACGGAAAGTGAGGTGAAATGTTCTGAACAGGGGCACAGACAGCAAAACAAATGTTACAGGGGTGATAACCCTTCCCTATGTTTTCCAAAAAGTTTAAAAATAGATTTTTGGTCTGGAGCTACACTTCAACAATGTACCTGTTCAAAATTACAAACAGACTCTACATAAGAACAAACCTACAGTCCCTGTCTTGTATGCACCGCCTGTATAGGGCTGTTCAGAGTATATAGGGCCTTTTTTATTTTATGTGCGGGGTTCCCCTTAATATCCATACAAGACCCAAAGGGGCTGGTAATGGGCTGGGGTAGGGGGGGGGGGTCATGGGGTAGCTATGCCATTTTTCTTAAAGAATTTCATCCATATTACCGGGACCAGACATTACATTAAAGCCGCAAGCAGTTTTAAATGGCTTTTTTTTCCTTTAGAAGTGTCATTTTGTGCAGGGACAGTTCTAAACACGGGAAACACGTGGCACTTCACAGGCATACTTTAGACACCCCCCAGGTACGATATTTAAAGGAATATTTGACTTTTTTTTTTTTCACTTTATGCATCATTAAAATGACTGCTCCCGAAAAACGACCGTTTTTAAAACTTCTTTTTGCATTGATACATGTCCCCTGGTGCAGAACCCGGGTTCCCAAACCCTTTTTAGGACAATAACATGCATAATAGTTGTTATAATTAGCACTTTAGAATTCGAACGTTCGCATCCATTGTATTTAATAGGGTTCTAATGTTCGTTCGAACTTTCGGTCCGTTCGCGGGTTCTGGTGCGAACCGAACCCGGGGGTGTTCGGCTCATCACTAGAACTGAGACATAGAAAAATAACCCTTTAATCCAAATGTTACAATTGTATGCAACCCATAGCAACGCTATAGTAACTATGCTGGGTGTGTTCTCACTTACATCCCCAAACAGGAACAATACCCATGATAGCAATACCTCTCAACCAGTGGCAGTGCGTCCATAGTGGGCACAGGAGCGCCGCCCCCTCTCGCTCCTGCGCCCGTCACTCACAACAACAATACATAGGTTCATGCATTGCATGAACCTATGTATTGTCGTCGCCGCTGCCGCCCACTATTCAGATGGCTGGCCCCCTGTTGAGCGCCGGCCATCTGAATAACAGTGGCTGGTTGGTTTTTAGAAGTGCCTATCAGAGCCAGCGGCTCTGATATGCTTCCCGATTACAGCCTGTGGGCTCTAATCGGCTTCCAAATAGTTAACCAGGGGACGCACGGGGGGTGCGTTCCTTGGTTAACACTGATATACGTCTCAGCCAATCAGGTTCACCGGGTCTGGTTACCGGTAACCTGATTGGCTGAAGTGACATCGAGGGCGGGAGAAGACATTGAGGATGGCGCTTACCCGAGTAAGGTAAGTGCAGGGCTGGGGGGAAACTGGCTGCATTTGGGGGGAAACTGGCCGCATTTGGGGAGAAACTGGCTGTATTTGGGGGGGAAACTGGCTGTATATGGGGACAAACTGGCTGTATTTGGGGGGAAACTGGCTGCATTTGGAGACAAACTGGCTGCATATGGGGACAAACTGGCTGCATTTGGGGATAAACTGTCTACATTTGGGGACAAACTGTCTACATTTGGGGACAAACTGGCTGCATTTGGGGACAAACTGGCTGCATTTGGGGACAAACTGGCTGTATATGGGGGGAAACTGGCTGCATTTTAGGGGGCAAACTGGTGGCGTTTGGGCACAGTGGCTGCGTTTAATGGGCACAGTGGCGGCAATTTATGTTTTTTTTTTTTTGTTTTTTTTCAGTTTGTTTGCGCCCCCCCAAAAATTGAGCACCAGCCGCCACTGCTCTCAACTTCACTGATCTAAACAGGAGCAGAATGAATGGCTCATGCATGGTCTCCACAGCTAATGAGCACAGATCAGTGACTTTGATGGTTTCAAAACCGATAAACACTCCACAGATTTGTTTAAACATTACATGCCCGTTTCACACTAAAGCCGGCCATACACAGTTCGAATTTCGAAAATAATTTTCTTTCGTAAATCGTATCAAAGAATTTTTGTACAAATTTCGCACCGTTAGTGGGGCTGCAGCAACAGCCGATTTTCGTGTGGCCATCAAATTTGAGGAATCCGACATGTTGGAAATTTTTTGAAAAAGGAACGATTTTCTAATCAATGATGGGAGAATGGTGCGAGAAATGTAATAGAAAAAAAAATGCGCATGTGCAAGAAAAGAATATTCCCGGAGAGAAAAGAATATTCCCGGCCGAATTTCGAAAATCAATGGTGGCATCATCGGATCACAAATAAAAAAACGAACTTTCTGATTTTGAAAATAAAATTTGTTCGAAATTTGACTGTATATGGCCTGCTTTAATGTACACAGTTGGGCAATTCAGATTGCACTGGAGAAAAGGTTACAGTTTTATGGAGGAAACGATGGTCAATAATATTACGGTATATCCCAGATCCAGAACTAAATAGAACCCTTTATAGTTCACAGTTCCCAATATGTGAAAATATTGGTTACCTGAGACTCCATGTTATTGCTTCCAGTTTTTTAGGAGCCGGTATACCCTCCATACGTAGGTTATATTATATATGTGGAAATCTTTTCTCTCTATAATGTCAAATCTTTTCTTTCTATAATGTAGAATCTTTTCTCTATGTCGAATCTTTTCTTTCTATGTCGAATGATCTTCGAATGATCTTCTAATGGACTAATAGAGTGAAGGTTAGGCACATTTGACCACAGGTTCGATAGACACAGATTGTTATTGTCAGCGTCACGTCGAATCTCCTATCTATATCCAACTGTCTGCAACGAAAACAGAAAATAAAGCATTTGTTTATGTCGGATCTTTCGTTTTTTTGGATTTGGCGCGTTCGTTATCGTTTGTTAAAACGATAACGAAAATACCAGAAATTCGGACGAATATGCATTCGGACGAAAACGAATGCACATGTCTATGGTATATACATTTCTGATAATGAGGACATTATTAAAGGGCACCTTACTAAGATAAGAGAACTACAGAATAAAGCCTCATACACACGACCGAGAATCTTGTCAGGAAAAAACCCGCTGTTTTAGGAAGCTACCGTGCATGCGTCTGAGTCATTTCGAGCATGCGCGGGTTTCCACGGCGACAGGTAAGTGTACACACTCTCGGGTTTCTCGTCTGGGAACAGGCAGACGAGAATCCAGACGAGAAAATAGAGAGCAGGTTCTCTATTTTTCTCGTTGAGATTCTGGCCAGTTTTCTTGACGAGAAACCTGAAAGCCTCGTACAACACGGCCGGTTTTCTCGGCAAGAAAGCTCTGCCAGCAATTTTCTTGCTGGTTCTTGCCGAGAAAACCGGGTCGTGTGTACGAGGCTTAAGGCCAGAGATATTGCTAAAGATGGATGGAACCCCTTTAAGGGTTTAGGAGGTTGTGGTGACTTTTTATATGGCATAGCAACATGGTTACAGAATTTAGGCGCTTACATTGTGATGTTCCTCTTTCTCATATTTGTTCTTTATTTCCTCATCAGGCTTTGCCTCTGTGTGACTACCCGCTGTACCAACAAATGTACCAGCCCTGATGTTCCTCTTTCTCATATTTGTTATTTACTTCCTCATCAGGCTATGCCTCTGTGTGACTACCCGCTGTACCAACAAATGTACCAGCCCTGATGAACCTTTTATTCTGAGGAAACTAGGAGAGAGCTGAACAGCACGCCGTCTCTCTGCGCCAATGTAACAGGAGTTACCAGCAGTCGGCTGAATGTAACGCGGAGAAGAATGGTGTCAAATAAACAAAAGGAGGGAAATGACATGGACATTCACTGTGTTGTTTCATTTGAGCACAAGAGACTCCATCTTGTTCACGCTGTTGAAATGTGTTCTTTAACCTTCACCTAACACACAGACACATCTGCTCTCTCTGTCTCTATTCCCCCCCAATTGCAAAAGTAAAACCTTGAGAGGGGAGGGGGGGGGGGAATAGAGACAGAGAGAGTAGATGTGTCTGTGTGTTAGGTGAAGGTTACAGAACACATTTCAACAGCGTGAACAAGATGGAGTCTCTTGTGCTCAAATGAAAAAACACGGTGAATGTCCATGTCATTTCCCTCCTTTTTGTTTATTTGACAACATTTTTCTCCACGTTACATTCAGCCGACTGCTGGTAACTCCTGTTACATTGGCGCAGAGAGACGGCGTGCTGTTGAGCTCTCTCCTAGTTTCCTCAGAATAAAAGTTTCAACAGCGTGAACAAGATGGAGTCTCTTGTGCTCAAATGAAACAACACAGTGAATGTCCATGTCGGTAGTTATAAATCGATCGGAGCAGATGACATTGTTTCTATAGTGGAATGCTCTTGCCATGGTCACAGCAAGTGTTTAAACTGGATAAATCCAGTTTAAGGGTCAGTTCACACCAGACGCAGTCCAGTGTTTTTTTTTTTTTCTGCATGAAAAATGCAGGTACAGTTGTAATAGACCAGAGCCTCAAGCGAGCTCACTCTGAATCTCTGCTGCTGATCCACATTTGTAAAGTGAGAGTGTATGTGCACGTAGGGAGTAACACACTGACACGTCTGCTCAGTTGAATCGCTCCCTTATCTCTGTTTATTACCAGGAAGAGCCAAGCTCTTTTTCCACACAGAACAATAGAGCATACGTAATTACTTTGTAAATGTGAGTCTAAAAAGGCACATCTGATTGGCTGAAACTTGTTCGTCACTCGTTTATAGACATGTGCACTGCCGAAAAATTCGTTTTAGTTTTTTTTCGTATTTTTTGGAAATTCGGGAAATTTGAAAAATTAGTTTTTTCGGTTTTTTTTTGCCTTTTTCGGAAATTCGAAAAATTAGTTTTCGTGTTTTTTTGCTTTTTTCGGAAATTCGGGAAATTCTAAAAATTTGTTTTCGTTTTTTTTCATTTTTTGCTTTTTTCTGAAATTCGGGAAATTCGTAATTCGGAAATTCGGAATTAAGAATTTCCGAATTCCGAGTTTTCGAATTCCGAATTTTCGAATTTCCGAATTTCCAAAAAAACCGAAAAAAACTAATTTCCGAAAAAGGAAAAAAAACGAATTTTCGATTTTCGGAAATTTGGAAATTCTAAAAATTCGGAATTCAGAAATTCAACTTTCCAAATTTCCCATTTTCGAATTTTAGATTTTCTAATTTTAGATTTTCGAATCTCGAATTTTCAAAATTTCGAAAATTCGGAAATTCGGAAATTTCGAGAATTAACGAATTTCTCTAAATTCGTGAAAAACGAATTAGAAACTAAACGAATTGCACATGCCTACGAGTCGTTCAATCTTCTCACTTCCTCATTCCTTTAATGTGTGGCAAGTAGGGGGCAGACACCATTTTTGTCTGCTCGGTGGGAGGGGGTGTTATTAGAGGCCATTTTGAGTAAGGACTTTAGAAAGTTTACATATACACAAAGTAGAATATAGACTTTATAGTATAGAAAAGATGCATAGAAAAGAGGCATTTTTCTGATTTATCATTATGTGCATCACATTCCTTCTCAGTGTTTCACAATGTATCCAGTTCATACCGGGGGAGTCCGTTTCCAGTGCAGAAAACAAAAACAAAAAAACATGTTGCATTTTTTCTGCACATTATTGTACCGGAACACAGCGAAACGTATCTAAAATGCACTGGAACTGCGTGTGGTGTGAACTGTAATCAAAAACTTTATGGACCTTGCACAAAGCAAGGTCCATAAAGACACGGATGAGTGAGTTTGGGGTGGAGGAACTTGACTGGCCTGCACAGAGTCCTGACCTCAACCCCATAGAACACCTTTGGAATGACTATTGGTTTATAGGGTTCGATCGTTGCACCCCCCCCCCCCCTCCATTTTCTCTCTCTCACTCCTATCCCCAGACCTGTTTTAATACGATACGATGATGTGTTATCTGCCTATGTGTTCCATTTCCCCCCATTGCTCCATCCATAGTCTCCAAAATAGGAATATTCCCTACACACTCTCTTTGAGCCATCTGATGCCTCTATCTCCCTTCAAGGGGGGAGGGGGAGCACCAGAACCCTCCTACCATCTACTTCTCCCCTTCCCTCCCCACGGTTTCGGAGCTGAGGAGGGGCGAGACTTACGGGTTTGGAGAGATGACCATACATCTGTAAAGTACCAGCCTCTTACAGCTTGTAATCCCCTTTTGTCTGTGTTACTATTTCTGTATTCCGAATTATAAATGTTTGGTATGAGGCCTGCTCCCTACTCAGGGTAGGCCTTAGCATGTTTATTTTGCCATGCGACTTTGTTCCGTCTTATGGATGTAGCACCCTGGGGTTTAGTTAGGGAGCTCCTCACAAATTTACTTGCCAGGAGTAGTTATCTTGGTCAATTGGTAGAGATCCTTTGATTTCTGCCTGAGTTTGGCCTTGTTGCACTTTGCTCTTCTACTGCTAGGTGGCCGGGGCACTTGGTGGTACTAGATATGAGAAGGACAACTCAAGGTCAAGTTATGGGTATGTGGGGTGTCTCAGCCAATGGGCAGGGGTTTTCTTGAATCCCTTGGCCTGCTGGGAGAGCCAATATATTTGGGTGGAGTCAGGTGATCGGTGTTCCGTGCCACATGGATGGCTGTCTGGGTGGATTCGTGTTGTACTGCCCCGGGCTGCTAGGCCGGAGTTTGGGCCTATCTCGGGGGTATCTGGCTGATGGGCTGTCTGAGGGCCTATCCAGAAGCAAGAGAGCGGCGTAGGGTTGGGATTGCGAGTTGCAGTCCAACCAGAAGTGACGGTTCTGCCGGACAGAGAACCCGTCGTGGTCGGAGGTAGAGGGGAAGATGTCACCACTAAGGGACCATCCGACTTATTACCGGGGACCACAGTGAGTAACTGAAGCAAGTACCGGAGCAGTATTCTCACCGAACAGGCACAGTGGAGAATCAGGAAACTTCAGGTGGTGATCAAGTCAGGGACCCAACTAGCGGAGGTGACACAAGCCAGGGACCGAGCCGGTTAGCAGGGGTGACGCTTGAGAAGTATCTGGCGTGCCAAGCTAGGAACACAGCAGGGAAGCAGGGGTGACGCTTGAGAAATATCTGGAGTGCCAAGCTAGGAAACCAGCAGGGAAGCAGGGGTGACGCTTGAGAAGTATCTGGAGTGCCAAGCTAGGGACCCAGCAGGGAAGCGGGGGTGACGCTTGAGAAGTATCTGGAGTGCCAAGCTAGGAACCCAGCAGGGAAGCGGGGGTGACGCTTGAGGGAGATACCACCGCAATGCTTTGAGGAGCTCCAGGGATTCAGAGTCAGTGAATCAGAGGGTCCAGGGAGAGAACCGGAGCTCAAGGAGCTAGTAGAAGTTGTAATGAAGCAAAGAGGACTGTAATGATTTGTGTTAGGAACTGTTAAAGACTGTTGCCATAGGAGACAGCAATCCTGCACGTGCAGATGTGGCGCCTTTCCCTGCACGGCTGTCCTCCTATTCAAGTCTCGGAGTCTGTCACTTGAAATTGTAACTACCTAAGGGTGTCCTGGCCCTAACCCTCTTTCCCTCATAAAAGAAAGACTGTAAAATAAATAAACATATTTTTTACATTCAAGAAGTGTCTGGTGCCCAATAAATTACACCTTGCACTCACTATGCCTCACAACCAACCATATACAGAAGTATGTCAGCTGTCTTTGGCCTTAAAGGTTCTCATCAGAATGGAAGAGGTAAGAGACTTTGCTACATGTTGGAAAAAAAACTCAATCAAGTATTTAAAAAAAAAAGAAAAAAAAAAGTTCATGTGTGTGTGTAAAGGCAGGTGTCCCAATACTTTTGGTAATACAGTGGAACCTTGGATTACAAGCATAATCTGTTCCAGGAGAATGCTTGTAATCCAAAGCACTTGCATATCAAAGCGAGTTTCCCCATAGAAGTCAATGGAAACAAAGATAATTTGTTGCGCATTGACTTCTATTGCATGCAATACCGCATGTGGCCAGAGGTGGGGGGCGCCGGAGAGCCTCGGAAATACTCGGGGACAGCTCGGCTGAACTCAGAAACCGGGAACGGAGTATTTCCCAGTGTTTCTGAATATTTCCGAGTGATTCGGAGTATTTTCGAATGGCCCACGAGCGGCTCCGTACCGTTCCGAGTGTCACCGGCGCCCCCGAACCTCTGGCCAAATGCAGTACTGCACACCCCATTGGCTTGAATCCTACTAGTGTTGCGAGACAACACTCGCAAACCGAGTCAGGATTTAAAAAAAAATAGTTGCTCGTCTTTTAAAAACGCTCGTTAACCGCGTTACTCGCTAACCAAGGTTCCACTGTATAGTGTATGCGTGAATTGGCCCTAAACTCCAAGTTGATGGAGGGGCCCAGGTTCTCTCTTACCAGGAGCCGGTGTGAGGGACGAGGCAGAGAAGAGGACGGGTGTGTCGGTGTGAATTCAGAACTAAAAGCCATCTTCTATATAAAGCAGATTCTGCTGGTCTCTCGGTGAGATAACTCCCAGGGGAGAGAACGTCCTCCTCACACTTCTCATATAATAATAATAATAATAATTGTGTCCCTTCCCGATAATCCTCACCAGTCCTGTCCCCAGGAACACTTTGGTGTCAGTGGAAAAAGTCAAATATCCTTCAAGTTTATTCTGTTCTATTGAAATGATGAAACAGAAAAAAATAGTCTGCCCAATATTACCGTGATGATGATGGAGCCAGAGATGGAGAACGTATATATATTTTTTATTATAAATAGATGCCAACTATATGGAAGAGCCCTGAGGCCATCAAAAAAAATGCCAGAATTATGAGTTTGATTTTTTTTTTTTTACAGAATTATGAGTTATGGAAGAGCCCCGGGGCCATCATAAAAAAAAAAAAAATGCCAGAATTATGAGTTTGAAATTTCACATTTTTTTTTTTTTTTTTACAAAATTCTGAGTTTGAATGTCAGAATTATGAGTTTAAAAGTCAGAATTCTGAGTTTGAAAGTCAGAATTCTGACTTTTAATCTCAGAATTCTGACTTTGAAACTCAGAATTCAGATTTTAAATCTCAGAATTCTGACTTTTAATCTCAGAATTCTGACTTTTAATCTCAGAATTCTGACTTTCAAACTCAGAATTCTGACTTTTAAACTCAGAATTTTGTAAAAAAATAAAATAAATTAAACTCATAATTCTTTAAAAAAAAAAAAATCTGTCTTTTTTTTCTTTTTTTTTTTAATGATGGCCCCAGGGTTCTTCCATACAACTAGAACGTTTGTGTCTTGTTATTAGTAACCAAGCTAAGTTCAGTTCTCTGGACGTTATCCGAACAATAACAAAAAATCCACCAACCCCAAGCATTGTACCTGAACCCAACTGAAGTCCATCACACCTTGTAATATTCTACTTGACCTTTTTAAAGCCAACTTGCAAGCTTTGGAGATATGGGTAGCTGGGCACCACCATGGGGGGGGGGGGGAGGGGGTGGCTTGTATGCATTTTTTTTTAAATATAATGTTTATCAAAACTAGAGTACACCTGACCTTGCACTGGACCGGGCCAACTACAGAACACTATGCCTAAATTCTGGCGAGTCTGGAACCCCTAGATTTCTCTAACTTTGACTGCAGGCCATTGGAACTGAGATGCTACGGCCTATGACACGCCGTCACCTATAACCCGGAAACCCTATGTGACTCTCCCCTCACCCTTCCCCACCTCCCTGCTAGGGATGGGCAGAACATCCCCCCCCCCCCCGGTTCGGTTCACACCAGAACATGGGAACAGGCAAAAAATTGGTTCGAACACGCGAACACCGTTCATATCTATGGGACACGAACATGGAAAATCAAAAATGCTAATTTTAAGGGGTAATATGCAAGTTATTGTCATAAAAAAGGGTTTGGGGACCCGGGTAGGGTCATGTATGAATGCAAAAAAAGTTTTCGGGAGCAGTGATTTTAATGATGCTTAAAGTGAAACAATAAAAGTGAAATATTCCTTTACATTTCGTGCCTGGGGGGTCCTCTTAGTCTGCCTGTAAAGTGGCGCATCTTTCCCGTGTTTATAACAATACCACAGCAAAATGTAATTTCGAAAGGAAAAAAAGTAATTTAAAACTGATCGCGGCTATAATGTATTGTTGGGTCCCGGCAATACAGATAAAAATCATTGAAAAAAATTGCATGGGTCCCCCCCCCTCTCCAGTCCATACCAAGCCCTTTGGGTCTGGTATGGATATTAACCATTTAACGACCGCCCACTGTAAATATACGTCAGCAGAATGGCACCGACAGGCAGAATCACGTATATCTACGTGACTGCCTTTGTATAGTTGGGGGGTCCGATCGGACCCCCCTTCTTTACAGTGAGCGGTGGTTAACTGATCGGGAGCGATCAGGCATGAGGGGACGGCCGTTCGATTCCGGCCACCCCCTCTCGATCGCTCCCGGCGAATGAGAGAGCTTCCCCTGCCTGTGTAATGTTTACACAGGCAGAGGAAGTGATGTCATCTCTCCTGCGGCGCTCACATATACCGAGCGCCGTACAGGAGAAGATGCAGGTTAGTGCACAAAACACTACACTGACACCAGGACACATAGGCACATAAATCGCCCCCAGGCCCCCCCAGACACCCCCAGATCACGCCCCAGCCCCCAGTCACAGTGTCACTGATTGCAGTGACCATTTATTTAGTGATCACTGCAATCAGTGACATTTGTGACTGTAAAAGTGTCACTACATTTAGTTTTAGGTCCAGTGTAGCCCCCCTAACCCCCCCTAATAAAGGTTTAACCCCCTGATCACCCCCCAGATAACCCTTTCACCCCCTATCACCACTGTCGCTAAGCGATCATTTTTCTGATCGCCGTCTTAGCGTCGGTGATGCCGATCGGTAGCCAGTAATTTTTTTAGGTTCGCCGCAGGTTTTTATAGCGTCGGGTACCCCCATATATTACCTAATAAAGGTTTAACCCCCTTGATCGCCCCCCCAGGTACCCTTTCACCCCCTATCACCACTGTCGCTAAGCGATCGTTTTTCTGATCGCTGTCTTATTGTCGGTGATGCTGATCGGTAGCGAGTTATTTTTTTTAGGTTAGCCGCAGGTTTTTATAGCGTCAGGTACCCCAATATATTACCTAATAAAGGTTTAACCCCTTGATTGCCCCCCAGGTAACCCTTTCACCCTCTATCACCACTGTCGCTAAGCGATCATTTTTCTGATCGCTGTCTTAGCGTCGGTGATGCAGATCGGTAGCCAGTAATTTTTTTTAGGTTCGCCGCAGGTTTTTATAGCGTCAGGTACCCCCATATATTATCTAATAAAGGTTTTAACCCCCTAATTGCCCCTAGTTAACCCTTTCACCAGTGATCATCATATAAGTGTTACGGGTGACGCTGGTTAGTTAGTTTGCTTTTTATAGTGTCAGGGCACCCGCCGTATATAACCCAATAAAGGTTTAACCCCCTGATCGCCCGGCGGGTGATATCAATTAGGTTTTAGCGTCAGAGAGGGTCTGAGTCACACCCCAGGCAGCGTCAGGTTAGTGCCAGTAACGCTAACACCCACGCGTGAAGCATACACCCCCCTTAGTGGTATAGTATCTGAACAGATCAATATCTGATCTGATCAGATCTATACTAGCGTCGCCAGCAGTTTAGGGTTCCCAAAAACGCAGTGTTAGCGGGATCAGCCCAGATACCTGCTAGCACCTGCGTTTTGCCCCTCCGTCCAGCCCAGGCCACCCAAGTGCAGTATCGATCGATCACTGTCACTTACAAAACACAACACACATAACTGCAGCGTTCGCAGAGACAGGCCTGATCCCTGCGACTCCAGTGCTCTAGGAGGTAATTTCACCACCACAGTTAAAAAAAAAAAAGCATATATGCCGAAGCATTGGGGCAGCAGGGGCGGAGGAGTGATTTTGCTCCTAATGCCGCGTACATACGGTCGAAATTCCGACGGAGGCTTGCCCGTGGAAAAGTCCGACCATGTGTGTGCGGCATAACTTTTTTGCGGGAGGATGCCCCCATGCTTCGGCATATATAAATGGTGCATGTATGCCCATCATTAGAAGTGGGTGGATGAAGGGCGGTATTCTAATGGTGGGCATACCCACCGATCAATCTCTTTTTTCGTTCAGCCAACTGGCTGCATGAAAAAAAAAGATTACAATACATGTCCAACAAGGACCAGCAATGTACTGGTATGTTGCTGGACTTTGAATGGTTATACCAGAATGATGCCTGCGGGTTTAGGTATCATCTTGGTATCATTCTTTTCAGCCTGCGGCCGGCTTTCATGTAAAAGCAATCCTAGCGGCTAATTGGCCTCTGGACTGCTTTTACAAGCAGTGGGAGGGAATGTCCCCCCCCCCGGATATAAAAAGCGCCATTGGGAAATTGGGAAAGCATTTTATCACACCGATCTTGGTGAGTACCTGTCACTACCTATTGCTATCATAGGGGATATTTACATTCCCTGAGATAACAATAAAAATGATAAAAAAAAAAAAAATATGGAAGGAACAATTTAAAAATAAAATAAAAAAGCAAAATTAATAATAAAAAAAAAAAAGAAAAAAAAAAAGCACCCCTGTCCTGTCCTGTCCTTACCCAATGGCGAACGCAAGCGTCGGTCTGGCGTCATATGTAAACAGCAATTGCACCATGCATGTGAGGTATCACCGCGAAGGTCAGATCGAGGGCAGTAATTTTAGCAGTAGACCTCCTCTGTAAATCTAACGGGGTAACCTGTAAAGGCTTTTAAAGGCTTTTAAAAATGTATGTAGTTTGTCGCCAATGCGCGTTTGTGCGAAATTTTAAAGCTTGTCGTGTTTGGTATCTATGTACTCGGCCTATGATCATCTTTTTTATTTCATCAAACATTTGGGCAATATAGTGTGTTTTAGTGCATTAAAATTTAAAAAAGTGTATTTTTTCCCCAAAAAATGCGTTTGAAAAATCGCTGCGCAAATACTGTGTAGAAAAAAAAATGCAACACCCACCATTTTAATCTGTAGGGTCTTTGCTTTAAAAATACATATAATGTTTGGGGGTTCAACATAATTTTCTTGCAAAAAAAAAAATGTTTTCATGTAAACAAAAAGTGTCAGAAAGGGCTTTGTCTTCAAGTGGTTAGAAGAGTGGATGTAAGCTTCCTAATGTTGTGTATAAAATGCCAGAACAGTTCAAAACCCCCCCAAATGACCCCATTTTGGAAAGTAGACACCCCAAGCTATATACTGAGAGGCATGTCGAGTCCATGGAATATTTTATATGTTGACACAAGTTGCGGAAAAAAGACAATTTATTTATTTATTTTATTTTTTTTGCACAAAGTTGTTACTAAATGATATATTGCTTAAACATGCCATGGGCATATGTGGAATTACACCCCAAAATACATTCTGCTGCTTCTCCTGAGTACGGGGATACCACATGTGTGAGACTTTTTGGGAGCCTAGCCGCGTACGGGACCCCAAAAACCAAGCACCGCCTTCAGGCTTTCTAAGGGTGTAAATTTTTGATTTCACTTCTCACTGCCTATCACAGTTTCGGAGGCCATGGAATGCCCAGATGGCACAAACCCCCCCCCCAAATGACCCCATTTTGGAAAGTAGACACCCCAAGCTATTTGCTGAGAGGTATTGTGAGTATTCTGCAGATCTCGCTTTTTGTCACAAAGTTTTGAAAATTGAAAAAAATAAAATAAAATAAAAATTATTTTCTTTCTTCATTTTCAAAAACAAATGAGAGCTGTAAAATACTCACCACACCTCTCAGCAAATAGCTTGGGGTGTCTACTTTCCAAAATGGGGTCATTTGGGGGGGTTTTGTGCTATTTTGGCATTTTATGGCCTTCGAAACTGTGATAGGTAGTGAGGAGTGAAATCAAAAATTTGTGCCTAGAAATCCTGAAGGCGGTGCTTGGTTTCCGGGGTCCCGTACGCGGCTAGGCTCCTAAAAAGTCCCACACATGTGGTATCCCCGTACTCAGGAGAAGCAGAAAAATGTATTTTGGGGTGCAATTCCACATATAACCATGGAATGTGTGAGCAATATATCATTTAGTGACAACTTTTTGTAAAAAAACATTTTTTGTCATTATTCAATCACTTGGGACAAAAAAAAATATTCAATGGGCTCAACATGCCTCTCAGCAATTTCCTTGGGGTGTCTACTTTCTAAAATGGGGTCATTTGGGGGGGTTTGTACTGCCCTGTCATTTTAGCGCCTCAAGAAATGAGATAGGCAGTCATAAACTAAAAGCTGTGTAAATTCCAGAAAATGTACCCTAGTTTGTAGACGCTATAACTTTTGCGCAAACCAATAAATATACGCTTATTGACATTTTTTTTACTAAAGACATGTGGCTGAATACATTTTGGCCTAAATGTATGACTAAAATTGAGTTTATTTGATTTTTCTTATAACAAAAAGTAGAAAATATCATTTTTTTTTCCAAATTTTCGGTCTTTTTCCGTTTATGTCGCAAAAAATAAAAATCGCAGAGGCAATCAAATACCATTAAAAGAAAGCTCTATTTGTGGGAAGAAAAGGATGCAAATTTCGTTTGGGTACAACATTGCATGTCCGCACAATTTACAGTTAAAGCAGCGCAGTGCAAAATTCTGAAATCACCTCTGGTCCTCTAGCTACAAAATCGTCCGGGGCTTAAGTGGTTAAGGGGAACACCATGGCAAAAAAAAATGGTGTGGGGTCCCCCCCAAATCCATACCAGGCCCTTGTAAGAGCACTCAACCTGGCAGGCCGCAGGAAAAGGGGGGGGGGAACGAGAGAGCACCCCCCCTCCTGAACCGTACCAGGCCACATGCCCTCAACATGGGACGGGTGCTTTGGGGTCCCCCCCAAAGTACCTTGCCCCCATGTTGATAGGGACAAGAGCCTCATCCCCACAATCCTTGCCCGGTGGTGGTAGGGGTCTGTGGGCGGGGGGCTTATCGAAGTTTCTCGGGACCATTGGTGCCCTGATTTCGATGAATTTACATCACGGGACATGAGGATATTTTTTTTACAAAGGAATTGTCAAAAACTGTCTCCTGTCGTTTTTACTTTTTTGACACTTTTTTTTGGTGAATGGGTAGGGGTACAATGTACCCGATATTCATTTACATAGAGGGGGCTGGGATTTGGGGGCCCCCTTGTTAAAGGGGTCTTCCAGATTCTGATAAGCCCCCCGCCCGCATACCCCCACAACCACCAGGCAAGGGTTGTGGGGATGCGGCCCTTGTCACCATCAACATGGGGACAAAGTGATTTGGGGGGGACCGCAAAGCACCCTCCCCATGTTGAGGGCATGTGGCCTGGTACAGTTCAGGAAGGGGGGCTCTCTTGTCCCCCCCTTTTCCTGCGGCCTGCCAGGTTGCATGCTCAGATAAGGGTCTGGTATGGATTTTTGGGGGGATCCTCATGCCATTTTTTTTTCTTAATTTGGCGTGGGGTTCCCCTTAAAATCCATACCAGACCTGAAGGACCTGCAACCTCGCAGTGCATTATGGGGCATTCCGCTGCGTTCAAATTTCCCGCGAACACCCGATATGTTTGGTTAGTTTTAGAACAAACGAACACCCGATGTTCGAGTTGAACTTACGTTTGTCTCCTACCGTGGGCTCATCCCTACTTCCTGCCCCACACCCTCTCTTTGAACCCTCTCTCGACTCTCTCTGTTCCTTTTGCCTCTCTCCAACCTCAAGCTCTTCTTCTTCCCTTCCTCTCCAGCGCCATAACCACCATTTGTGAACCAAGCTGGATATCTCTTCAAACTACTTGCACATCTGACCCTGCAACTAAATTTGAAGGTTTTGGGGTTAGTGCATCCTTTATTTTTTTTTATGTTGCCCTTACCCTACATTTGTACTGTACCTCAACTGTGGTCATAAACCTCAAAGTACATTTATAATTTTATGGCCTTCGCCAGATTTTCTCAACTTTTTTACCCCAGAGGAACCCATGAACTTATTTTTAGGTCCCAAGGAGCCCCTGTTAATATTAGTCCATCAGGGGGCCATGGGACAATCCTTTTGAACCCCCCTCATGTACAGTGGTGGCCAGAATGTTACTTTTGCAGTCATGACAAATTGCGTTGAACCTGGAACTATGCAGGCACCATGAGATGGGAGGTTAGTTTGGCACAGTCTCGAGGAAGCCCTCCCTACCAATGGAGGAACCCTGGTTGAGAATGGCCCGGCTTGCGCTTTTATCTCAAAAAAACTTAAATCAAGTCTACTGAACAAAAAAAAAAGATACCGTTCAGCAGGAAACAGGTCTTCTAATTAGACTTGAGAAGTAGTGCTAAAAAGAGACAATTTTTTTAACCACTTCAGCCCCGGACCATTTGGCTGGCCAAAGACAGGCCACTTTTTGCGATTCGGCACTGCGTCGCTTTACCTGACAATTGCGCGGTCGTGCGACGTGGCTCCCAAACAAAATTGACGTAATTTTTTCCCCACAAATAGAGCTTTATTTCAGTGGTATTTGATCACCTCTGCGGTTTTTGTTTTTTGCGCTATAAACAAAAATAGAGCGACAATTTTGAAAAAAATTCAATCTTTTTTACTTTTTGCTATAATAAATATCCCGATTTTTTTAAAAAAAAAAACATTTTTTTGTCCGCAGTTTAAGCCGATACGTATTCTTCTACATATTTTTGGTAAAAAAAAAAAAAAAACGCGATAAGCGTTTATTGATTGGTTTGCGCGAAAGTTATAGCGTCTACAAAATAGGGGATAGTTTTATGGCATTTTTATTAATATATATTTCTCTTGTCATCCATGGACTGACACAGCGTGTCTTATACACCTTTACACGTGGGTTATGTCCCTGCTTGCAGGAGAAGACCTAGGCAGAACGTGAGATGTTATACATACATTCTAAACAGCCAGAGCTGAACAGCCCCGCCCAGGGGGGCGGTCCCTCCGGACATAACCCTCCCACTGCAGTCAGCAGACCTCAGTTTTTTTCTGCCTAGCAGAAGGAGAAGACGTGGCTCTCTCAGGAGCCAGTCTCCTGACCTATATTTATTCTTTTGGGAATTTTTTTCCTATTTTATTTTTTATTTTTTTTGAGATCTTCTATCAACTGTCGGCTGGGCAACAGGTTGGGTACAAGATATCCTCGTAGTCTTCCCTGTCCGACCATCGAGCGTGCTGATCCTCGCCTTGTGTGCGTGAGACTCAGTTCACGACATGCCCCATGACTCCAGGGGTGGCCGGTGGGCTTCCAGCTCCGCGGTCCTCTCAAGATAGAACAGTCCGGCTGTATCTTTCGCGGTGGACCGGGCCGACAGCTACTCAGTACCGCACTGTGATAGTTCTGTCAGAAACACACCAGTGGGTCCCTCAGGGGACGGGTAAGTAGTCTCTCCTGGCTGCAGGTGAGTACATGCTGTGTGTTTCTTGTGTGGGGGGATTTCCCTGTCTCCCCCTGTGTTTTTAATGTCACTCTCTGTTCACTAGTGCTGGCGCTGTACTATGGGGGGTGCCTGGGGGCCATACTGTCCTGGGGGGGGGGCTCATGCTGCTCTGCATTCGCTGGGGCTGTTTTGTTTTTGGAGGTGAGGGGCCTGGGCGCCGTTCGGCGCCATGTTTTGTGTGTGTGCTGATTTTTACATTGGCGGCCATCTTGCCGGGGCCCGCCGGAGCACATTGCGGCGGCCATTTTCTTGTAGCCGCACGTCTTTTCTGGCACTAGTTTGGCCTCTAGCGCCGCTGGGAACGGCGCGAATCTCCTCACACTCTCTCCTCTCAGCTCACTCACGCTGAGCAGCGCGGCGCAGTGAGACAGAGCGGCGGAACCGAGCGGTCCTGGTCAGGTTGGTGGGTTCCCTGGGCATTCCCCTACTTCAGTCAGCACGGCCTGTGGGTGGTCTGAGAGGGACATTATGGAGTCAGAGTCACCAGCTTCCCCTAACATGCCAGAGGCAGCAGCCAGTGCTCCAGCACCTGCGGTCCCTATGGACCAGTTGTCGGCAGTCCTGGAATCATTTCTGACCAGGATGGAAGCTGTGTGTGAGCACAAGGGAGCAAAAAAGCGCCCTCTCCCCACTTTATCTCCACAAGGGGAGTGCTCTGCTTCAGATATGGGCCTAGTTATTGCTGCTCAGGACCCTAGCTCTGAATATTTGGATGGTTTTGAACAGGACATTCCTTGTGAGGAAGACTCCAGTTCTGAGTCAGTAAATGACAGGGCGCTTGTTAGTGAACTCATTGATGCTGTGAGGGACACTCTCAAGCTAGATGCTGCGACCGCAGAACCTCAGGCGGATACAGTCTCCTTTGGTTCTTTTAAGACCAAGCCTTCTAAAAAGGTTTTTCCATATGTACCTTTCTTTGACCAGCTCATTGTCCAGGTCTGGGAAAAGCCGCAGAAGACTTTCATGGTCCCGCGGCGTTTGTCTATTAGATACCCCTTTGAAGACGCCCTGCTTAAAAAGTGGGCTTCTCCCCCGGTGGTCGACCCTCCAGTCGCCCGTTTAAACAAGGCCACCACTCTCCCGATGGAGGGGACTCCTGCGTTTAAGGACCCCACTGACAGGAGGTCAGAAGTGGTGAGTAGAGCCATGTTCGCCTTGTTGGGATCCGCCCTACGGCCCGTAGTAGCGGCGACCCTTGTGTCTCAGACACTCACGGAATGGGCAAAAATTTTGCACCAAACTGTGCAGGAGTATAACCTTCCTCCAGACACTATTGCTCTGGCCCACCAGATGGTGCAGGGTCTGATATATGTGTGCGACGCCACGTTGGACGCGGCCCCTTTAATATCCAGGGCCTCTGACTCGGCGGTGGTATTGCGTCGTCTCATCTGGTTGAAATGCTGGTCTGCTGACCTAGCCTCTAAGAAGCTCCTGACGGATCTACCTTTTAAGGGTGGTAGACTTTTTGGTGCTGCTCTGGATGACATCATCAAGGATGTCACGGGAGGTAAAAGCACTCTCCTTCCTCAAACTATCAAGGGTAAGGAGGCCCGGCGTAAACCGGGTCCTTCCTTTCCAGCAAAAAAGGTTTTTTTTTCGTCCGTCAGAGTCCACGGGTAAGCCATCCCAGACTGACAACAGTGCGGCTGGCGGGCACAAGCGCCCCTGGGTGCGTAAGCCGAACAAGCCGGCTCCCAAGCCCGCCTCCGCGTGAAGTCTTGCCCCCGCCCGTCTCTGGGGTGGGGGGACGACTTCGCAGGTTCACGGATCGGTGGACCTCCCGGATCTCCGACCGGTGGGTGTGCGAGGTGGTCACCTCAGGATACAGAATAGAGTTCCGCTCCTGGCCCCCAGACAGATTCTTTCCCTCAAATCTCCCTCTCCTTCCTGCCCGTCGGGCAGCCCTCTTGGGGGCTGTACAGGATTTGATCGGGTCCGGAGTAATTGTGCCGGTTCCGTCCCAGGAGAGGTTTCAGGGGTTCTACTCGAATCTGTTTGTTGTTCCAAAAAAGGACGGGGTTCGGCCGATCCTGGACCTCAAGGCCCTGAATGCCTTCGTGAAGGTGCAAAAATTCCGCATGGAATCCATTCGCACGGTAGTCGCTACACTCCGTCAAGGGGATTTTCTGGCATCCTTGGACATCAAGGACGCCTACTTGCATGTTCCGATCTGCGCAAGCCACCAGAAGTTTCTGCGCTTTGCGGTCGGCGAAGTCCACTATCAATTTGTGGCTCTTCCCTTCGGCCTGGCCTCGGCACCGAGGGTGTTCACCAAGGTGCTTGCTCCGGTCCTAGCTTTGCTGAGACAGCGAGGCATTGCTATCGTGGGCTATCTGGACGATTTCCTTCTAAGAGCAGACAGTGGCTCAGAATTGGAAGAAAGTGTGACTATCGTCAGTCAGACCCTCAGGGAGTTTGGGTGGCTCCTGAACGTTCAGAAGTCGGTTCTAGTCCCGACTCAGCGTCTGGAGTATCTAGGTCTGATTCTGGACTCCTTGGAAGCAAGAGTCTTCCTACCTCCAGACAAACTACTGACACTTCAGTCTGCAGTACGGGTGCTGACGTCCCGAAAATGGTCGTCAATCCGCTTTTGCATGAGAGTCCTGGGACTCATGGTGGCCTCCTTCGAGGCCGTTCCTTATGCCCAAGCGCACACCAGGGCTTTACAGAAAGAGATCTTGTCCACTTGGGACAAATCCCAGTTGTCCTTGGATCTTCAGATCCAGGTGAGTCACCTGGTCAGGGCGTCCCTGACGTGGTGGTTGAGGTCCCCGGCTCTTCGGTCCGGGAAGTCGTTCCTCCCCATCCAATGGACGGTGATCACGACGGACGCCAGCCTGACGGGCTGGGGGGGAGTCTGGGGAGTCCTGTCGGCCCAAGGGCTTTGGACTCCGGACGAAGCCCTCTTATCGATCAATGTGCTGGAGATACGGGCAATCAGACTGTGCCTCTCCTTATGGTCGGAGAAACTACAGGGTCACTCCATCAGGATACAATCGGACAACGCCACAGCAGTGGCGTATGTCAACCATCAAGGGGGGACTCGGAGCTCAGCTGCGGCTTCCGAGGTCGCCCGCATCCTGAGCTGGGCTGAAAGAAGCGTGCCGGCTCTGTCGGCCGTCTACATTCCGGGCGTAGACAATTGGCAGGCGGACTATCTAAGTCGCCAGACGCTGGACCAGGGGGAGTGGTCCTTGCACCCGGAGGTCTTTCAACTCCTTTGCAGACGGTGGGGCACGCCGGATGTGGACCTGATGGCTTCTCGACTCAATCGCAAGGTGTCGAGGTTTGTGGCCAGATCCAGGGATCCCTGGGCGGATGCCTCGGATGCGTTGGTGGCCCCATGGGGTCAGTATCGCCTGATATACGTTTATCCTCCGCTGCAGTTGCTCCCTCGCCTGCTCCGCAGGGTAGCGACCGAGGGAATTCCGGTGATCCTCATTGCTCCGGATTGGCCTCGGCGTCACTGGTACGCCGATCTGGTACGTCTCGTCGCAGACGTTCCCTGGCGGTTACCGATACGGGGGGACCTTCTGTCTCAAGGTCCTATATTTCATCCTGCTTTACAGTCTCTGGTTTTAACGGCATGGTTATTGAAAGCCAGGTGCTGAGAGACCGAGGTCTCTCGGATTCGGTCATTTCGACCATGTTAAGGGCACGGAAGTCTTCCTCCAGAAGGATCTATCACCGTACTTGGAGAGCTTACATCGCCATGTGCGAAGAGCTGGACTGGCGCCCACGAACGTATTCCGTTCCCAGAATCCTGCATTTTCTGCAGCGTGGCGTGACCCAAAAGCTCGCTTTGAGTACCATTAAGGGTCAGATTTCGGCCTTGGCCATCTTCTTTCAGCGACCCACTGGCGGGTCATCCCTTGGTTAGCACCTTTGTGCAGGGGGTTCGCCATGTGCTCCCCCCTGTCAAGCCTCCTCTCCCCCCGTGGGATCTGAATTTGGTGCTCTCGGTCCTCCAGGAACCTCCCTTTGAAAATATTAGAGATATTCCCCTCTTGACTTTGTCTCAGAAGGTGGCCTTCTTGGTGGCCATTACTTCCATTAGACGAGTGTCTGAATTGGCGGCCTTGTCCTGCAAGTCGCCCTTTTTGATCATCCATAAGGATAAGGCGGTGTTACGTCCGCGACCTTCCTTTCTGCCAAAGGTGGTCTCGGCCTTCCACTTAAACGAGGACATTGTCCTCCCGTCCTTGTGTCCTCACCCATCGCATCCCAGAGAGTTTGCGCTTCACACTTTGGATGTGGTACGAGCCTTGCGGGTGTACCTGTCTGCTACTGCTTCTATTCGGAAGTCTGACTCACTATTTGTGGCTGTCTCTGGTCCAAAACAGGGCCAAGCGGTTTCGTCTGCCACCATTTCTAGGTGGATCAGACAAACCGTCATTCAAGCTTATGCTCTCAAGGGGCGGGCGCCTCCCTTTCCGGTTACGGCACATTCCACCAGGGCAATTGGTGCTTCCTGGGCTTTCCGACATCAAGCGTCGGTTGCACAAGTGTGCAAGGCGGCGACCTGGTCGTCTGTTCATACCTTTTCTAAGTTTTATAAGGTTGATGTGGCTGCATCTTCGGATGCTTCCTTCGGCCGCAAGGTGTTGCAGGCCGCTGTTTGATGTTGCAACTCCTCCGTTGAGGAGCTCTGCTTTGTTTGGAGTGAAGTTTTTGGTTTTCCATTTATAACGCTCCGATCCCTCTTGACACTGCTTTGGGACATCCCACGTGTAAAGGTGTATAAGACACGCTGTGTCAGTCCATGGATGACAAGAGAAAATAGGATTTTTGTACTCACCGTAAAATCTGTTTCTCTGGCATCCATGGACTGACACAGCACCCACCCTTCTTTTTAAGTTTGTACTGCTTTGTTACGAACTGAGGTCTGCTGACTGCAGTGGGAGGGTTATGTCCGGAGGGACCGCCCCCCTGGGCGGGGCTGTTCAGCTCTGGCTGTTTAGAATGTATGTATAACATCTCACATTCTGCCTAGGTCTTCTCCTGCAAGCAGGGACATAACCCACGTGTAAAGGTGTATAAGACACGCTGTGTCAGTCCATGGATGCCAGAGAAACTGATTTTACGGTGAGTACAAAAATCCTATTTTTTTTACTAGTAAAGGCGGTGATCAGCGATTTTTATCGTGACTGTGACATTATGGCGGACACATCGGACACTTTTGACACCATTTTGTCATTTTTACATTGATCAGTGCTATAAAAATGCACTGATTACTGAGTTCCCCTTAAAATCCATGCCAGATCTGAAGGGCCTGGAATGGATATTTGGGGGAACCCCACGTCATTTTTTTTTAAATTTGCGGCGGGGTTCCCCTTAATATCCATTCCAGACCTGAAGGGCCTGGTAATTGAATTCTGGGGAACCCCCACGCTTTTTTTTTTTTATCAATGACTTTTGTATGTATTGCCGGGAGCCGACAATTCATTAATAGCCGCGAGTGAGTTTTAAATGACTTTTTTTCCTTCAGAAATGACACTTTGTGCAGGGACAGTTCTAAGCACGGGAAACATGCGCCACTTCACAGGCATACTATACACACCCCCCAGGTACGAAATTTACAGGAATATTTCACTTTTATTATTTCACTTTAAGCATTATTAAAATGACTGCTCCCGAAAAAAACGGCCGTTTTTAAAACTTCTTTTTGCATTGATACATGTCCCCTGGGGCAGGACCCGGGTCTCCAAACACTCCCCTGGGGCAGGACCCCGGTCCCCAAACACTCCCCTGGGGCAGGACCCGGGTCCCCAAACACTTTTTAGGTCAATAACTTGCATATTAGCCTTTATAATTAACACTTTAGATTTCTCCCATAGATTTTTCGAATTTGCCGCGAACACCCCAATTTGTTCGCTGTTCGGCGAACGGGCGAACAGGCAATGTTCGAGTCAAACATGAGTTTGACTCGAACTCGAAGCTCATCCCTAATCTCTAGGCCCACTGACTGTATTCGGGGCCATCACAGTGATTGTACTTACACTCTGAGGAGACTATCTGCAGAACTGAGTTATTATCTCCCTGGCATTATAAAGTTACCGATCAACATTACAATCGTTCTTGAAAGTGCACCACCATGTTTGCTAGCGAAGATTTCTTCCACAGAACTATACCCAAATCATAGTCAGGCCTGACTGGGTAGTATAGGACATTGCTGGGCGCCATATTGTCCACGAGGGAGGATAGCTGCAGCAGGGGTCTGTTAAACTGTCTATTATATTGCTAAACGTTTGGTGTTTTAACCACTTTGCGCCCGGGCCATTCTAAAAAGACGGCCGCATTGCGGCGCTCAATTGCCGGGAGGACGTCCATGGACGTCCTCCTGTTTACTTCCCCGATGCGCCCCCCCCGGCGGCGCGCATCGCAGAAGAGCTGTGCCCGCCGTGTCAGGCGGGTGCCCATGCGGGTGCCAGGCGGCCGCGATGTCCGCCAGGTACCCGCGATCGGCTGTGACAGAGCCAGGGACGTGGATCTCTGTGTGTAATGATGGGGTGTAAACACAGAGATCCACGTCCTGTCAGGGAGAGAGGAGACCGATGGTGTGTCCCTTGTACATAGGGACACAGACCGGTCACCTCCCCCAGTCAGTCCCCTCCCCCCCCACAGTAAGAACATCTAGCAGGGAACATATTAACCCCTTGATCGCCCCCCTAGTGTTAACCCCTTCCCTGCCAGTCACATTTATACAGTAATCAGTGCATATTTATAGCACTGTTCTCTGTATAAATGTGAATGGTCCCAAAAATGTATCAAAAGTGTCCGATGTGTCCGCCGTAATGTCGCAGTCACAATAAAAATCGCAGATCGCCGCCATTACTAGTAAAAAAAAAAAAATTAAAAATGTCAGAATTCTATTCCCTATTTTGTAGGCGCTATAACTTTTGCGCAAACCAATCACTATACGCTTCTTGCGATTTTTTTTACCAAAAATATGTAGAAGAATACGTATCGGACTAAACTGAGAAAAAAAATAAAGTTTTTTTTTTTTTTTTTTTTTTTTTAAATTGGGATATTTATTATAGCAAAAAGTAAAAAAATATTGTGTTTTTTTTTCAAAATTGTCGCTTTTTTTTTGTTTATAGCGCAAAAAATAAAAACCGCAGAAATGATCAAATACCACCAAAAGAAAGGTCTATTTGTGGGAAAAAAAAGGACGTCCATTTTGTTTGGGAGCCACGCCGCACGACCGCGCAATTGTCATTCAAAGCGTGACGGTGCTGAAAGCTGAAATTTCGCCTGGGCAGGAAGGGGGTTATGTGCCCAGTTGTCAAGTGGTTAATAAGTATACCCATATTGCAGGTCTCTGCATGGGACATTGCATACTGTTTGTCTATCTAACCTTTACCAACAGTAAAATATTAGAGTTAAGTATATTGGTTGTCAGTGTCATTTACTGTGCTATATCATTACTGTGTGCCCTACTGTGGGATTGTGTCATAGAGAATCATAGAGTGATTGAAATTTTATCATCCCCCTTTACTAACTGTGCCACGAGAGGGTAGAGCCGATTGCCGGGGGTTGACAGCGGTGCACTACAGGGGCCTAAACTAATACAGGCAGCCCTCTTAACTGGGGGTATCGCTATATTTAGTTTAGTTACGTTAGAAATTGCATTCGTCCGAAAATCCGAATTAATTAAGGTGGAATCTGTCATTGAAGGCTTATGGTGTCTGTCGGATGTTCAAAGAAGATTCAACGGAGCAGCGAAACTGTACGACGCGGCGATCGTACATTTCCGGTCTAATGCTCCGCCCACAAGCTGTAGAAGAATTCTAATGTATGACACTAGAAATAATTCTATTTATTCATTACTATTACTAATCATCCAACATTAGAATTCTTCTATAGTCTATGGGCCGAGCATTTCACTATAAATGTCCGTTTGTGGCGACTGCTTCGTCTAATCTTCATGTCGGATCTTTTCCCTCTATAATGCGAATCTTTTCCCTCTATAATGTCGGATCTTTTCTCTCTATAATGTCGGATCTTTTCCCTCTATAATGTCGGATCTTTTCCCTCTATAATGTCGGATCTTTTCTCTCTATAATGTGGAATCTTTTCCCTCTATAATGTCAAATCTTTTCTCTCTATAATGTCAAATCTTTTCTCTCTATAATGTCGGATCTTTTCTCTCTATAATGTCGGATCTTTTCCCTCTATAATGTCGGATCTTTTCTCTCTATAATGTCGGATCTTTTCTCTCTATAATGTCAAATCTTTTCTCTCTATAATGTCAAATCTTTTCTCTCTATAATGTCGGATCTTTTCTCTCTATAATGCGAATCTTTTCCCTCTATAATGTCGGATCTTTTCTCTCTATAATGTCGGATCTTTTCCCTCTATAATGTCGGATCTTTTCTCTCTATAATGCGAATCTTTTCCCTCTATAATGCGAATCTTTTCCCTCTATAATGTCGGATCTTTTCCCTCTATAATGCGAATCTTTTCCCTCTATAATGTCGGATCTTTTCTCTCTATAATGTCGGATCTTTTCTCTCTATAATGTCAGATCTTTTCTCTCTATAATGTCGGATCTTTTCTCTCTATAATGTCGGATCTTTTCCCTCTATAATGTCGGATCTTTTCTCTCTATAATGTCGGATCTTTTCTCTCTATAATGTCGGATCTTTTCTCTCTATAATGTCGGATCTTTTCTCTCTATAATGTCGGATCTTTTCTCTCTATAATGTCGGATCTTTTCTCTCTATAATGTCGGATCTTTTCTCTCTATAATGTCGGATCTTTTCTCTCTATAATGTGGAATCTTTTCTCTCTATAATGTCGAATCTTTTCTCTCTATAATGTCGGATCTTTTCTCTCTATAATGTCGGATCTTTTCTCTCTATAATGTCGGATCTTTTCTCTCTATAATGTCGGATCTTTTCTCTCTATAATGTCGGATCTTTTCTCTCTATAATGTCGGATCTTTTCTCTCTATAATGTCGAATCTTTTCTCTCTATAATGTCGGATCTTTTCTCTCTATAATGTCGGATCTTTTCTCTCTATAATGTCGAATCTTTTCTCTCTATAATGTCGGATCTTTTCTCTCTATAATGTCGGATCTTTTCTCTCTATAATGTCGGATCTTTTCTCTCTATAATGTCGGATCTTTTCTCTCTATAATGTCGAATCTTTTCTCTCTATAATGTCGGATCTTTTCTCTCTATAATGTCGGATCTTTTCTCTCTATAATGTCAAATCTTTTCTCTCTATAATGTCGGATCTTTTCTCTCTATAATGTCGGATCTTTTCTCTCTATAATGTGGAATCTTTTCTCTCTATAATGTCGGATCTTTTCTCTCTATAATGTCGGATCTTTTCTCTCTATAATGTCGGATCTTTTCTCTCTATAATGTCGGATCTTTTCTCTCTATAATGTCGGATCTTTTCTCTCTATAATGTCGGATCTTTTCTCTCTATAATGTCGGATCTTTTCTCTCTATAATGTCGGATCTTTTCTCTCTATAATGCGAATCTTTTCTCTCTATAATGTCGGATCTTTTCTCTCTATAATGTCGGATCTTTTCTCTCTATAATGTCAGATCTTTTCTCTCTATAATGTCAAATCTTTTCTCTCTATAATGTCGGATCTTTTCTCTCTATAATGTCGGATCTTTTCTCTCTATAATGTCGGATCTTTTCTCTCTATAATGTCGGATCTTTTCTCTCTATAATGTCGGATCTTTTCTCTCTATAATGTCGGATCTTTTCTCTCTATAATGTCGGATCTTTTCTCTCTATAATGTCGGATCTTTTCTCTCTATAATGTCGGATCTTTTCTCTCTATAATGTCGGATCTTTTCTCTCTATAATGTCGGATCTTTTCTCTCTATAATGCGAATCTTTTCTCTCTATAATGTCGGATCTTTTCTCTCTATAATGTCGGATCTTTTCTCTCTATAATGTCGGATCTTTTCTCTCTATAATGCGAATCTTTTCTCTATATAATGTCGGATCTTTTCTCTCTATAATGTCGGATCTTTTCTCTCTATAATGTCGGATCTTTTCTCTCTATAATGTCAAATCTTTTCTCTCTATAATGTCGGATCTTTTCTCTCTATAATGTCAAATCTTTTCTCTCTATAATGTCGGATCTTTTCTCTCTATAATGTCGGATCTTTTCTCTCTATAATGTCGGATCTTTTCTCTCTATAATGTCGGATCTTTTCTCTCTATAATGTGGAATCTTTTCTCTCTATAATGTCGGATCTTTTCTCTCTATAATGTCGAATCTTTTCTCTCTATAATGTCGGATCTTTTCTCTCTATAATGTCGGATCTTTTCTCTCTATAATGTCGGATCTTTTCTCTCTATAATGTCAAATCTTTTCTCTCTATAATGTCGGATCTTTTCTCTCTATAATGTCGGATCTTTTCTCTATAATGTGAATCTTTTCTCTCTATAATGTCGGATCTTTTCTCTCTATAATGTCGGATCTTTTCTCTCTATAATGTCAAATCTTTTCTCTCTATAATGTCGGATCTTTTCTCTCTATAATGTCGGATCTTTTCTCTCTATAATGCGAATCTTTTCCCTCTATAATGTCGGATCTTTTCTCTCTATAATGTCGGATCTTTTCTCTCTATAATGTCAAATCTTTTCTCTCTATAATGCGAATCTTTTCTCTCTATAATGTCGGATCTTTTCTCTCTATAATGTCGGATCTTTTCTCTCTATAATGTCGGATCTTTTCTCTCTATAATGTCGGATCTTTTCTCTCTATAATGTCGGATCTTTTCTCTCTATAATGTCGGATCTTTTCTCTCTATAATGTCGGATCTTTTCTCTCTATAATGTGGAATCTTTTCTCTCTATAATGTCGGATCTTTTCTCTCTATAATGTCGGATCTTTTCTCTCTATAATGTGAATCTTTTCTCTCTATAATGTCGGATCTTTTCTCTCTATAATGTCGGATCTTTTCTCTCTATAATGTCGGATCTTTTCTCTCTATAATGCGAATCTTTTCTCTCTATAATGTCGGATCTTTTCTCTCTATAATGTCAAATCTTTTCTCTCTATAATGTCGGATCTTTTCTCTCTATAATGTCGGATCTTTTCTCTCTATAATGTGGAATCTTTTCTCTCTATAATGCGAATCTTTTCTCTCTATAATGTCGGATCTTTTCTCTCTATAATGTCGGATCTTTTCTCTCTATAATGTCGGATCTTTTCTCTCTATAATGTGGAATCTTTTCTCTCTATAATGTCGAATCTTTTCTCTCTATAATGTCGGATCTTTTCTCTCTATAATGTGAATCTTTTCTCTCTATAATGTCGGATCTTTTCTCTCTATAATGTCGGATCTTTTCTCTCTATAATGTCGGATCTTTTCTCTCTATAATGCGAATCTTTTCTCTCTATAATGTCGGATCTTTTCTCTCTATAATGTCAAATCTTTTCTCTCTATAATGTCGGATCTTTTCTCTCTATAATGTCGGATCTTTTCTCTCTATAATGTCGGATCTTTTCTCTCTATAATGCGAATCTTTTCTCTCTATAATGTCGGATCTTTTCTCTCTATAATGTCAAATCTTTTCTCTCTATAATGTCGGATCTTTTCTCTCTATAATGTCGGATCTTTTCTCTCTATAATGTCGGATCTTTTCTCTCTATAATGTCGGATCTTTTCTCTCTATAATGTCGGATCTTTTCTCTCTATAATGTCGGATCTTTTCTCTCTATAATGTCGGATCTTTTCTCTCTATAATGTCGAATCTTTTCTCTCTATAATGCGAATCTTTTCTCTCTATAATGTCGGATCTTTTCTCTCTATAATGTCGGATCTTTTCTCTCTATAATGTCGGATCTTTTCTCTCTATAATGTCGGATCTTTTCTCTCTATAATGTCGGATCTTTTCTCTCTATAATGCGAATCTTTTCTCTCTATAATGTCGGATCTTTTCTCTCTATAATGTCGATCTTTTCTCTCTATAATGTCGGATCTTTTCCCTCTATAATGTCGGATCTTTTCTCTCTATAATGTCGGATCTTTTCTCTCTATAATGCGAATCTTTTCCCTCTATAATGTCGGATCTTTTCTCTCTATAATGTCGGATCTTTTCTCTCTATAATGTCGAATCTTTTCTCTCTATAATGTCGGATCTTTTCTCTCTATAATGTCGGATCTTTTCTCTCTATAATGTCGGATCTTTTCTCTCTATAATGTGGAATCTTTTCTCTCTATAATGTCGGATCTTTTCTCTCTATAATGTCGAATCTTTTCTCTCTATAATGTCGGATCTTTTCTCTCTATAATGTCGGATCTTTTCTCTCTATAATGTCGGATCTTTTCTCTCTATAATGTCGAATCTTTTCTCTCTATAATGTCGGATCTTTTCTCTCTATAATGTCGGATCTTTTCTCTCTATAATGTCGGATCTTTTCTCTCTATAATGTCGGATCTTTTCTCTCTATAATGTCGGATCTTTTCTCTCTATAATGTCGGATCTTTTCTCTCTATAATGTCGGATCTTTTCTCTCTATAATGTCGGATCTTTTCTCTCTATAATGTCGGATCTTTCTCTCTATAATGTGGAATCTTTTCTCTCTATAATGTCAGATCTTTTCTCTCTATAATGTCAGATCTTTTCTCTCTATAATGTCGGATCTTTTCTCTCTATAATGTCGGATCTTTTCTCTCTATAATGTCGGATCTTTTCTCTCTATAATGTGAATCTTTTCTCTCTATAATGTCAAATCTTTTCTCTCTATAATGCGAATCTTTTCCCTCTATAATGTCAAATCTTTTCTCTCTATAATGCGAATCTTTTCTCTCTATAATGTCGGATCTTTCTCTCTATAATGTCGGATCTTTTCTCTCTATAATGTCGGATCTTTTCTCTCTATAATGTCGGATCTTTTCTCTCTATAATGTCGGATCTTTTCTCTCTATAATGTCGGATCTTTTCTCTCTATAATGTCAAATCTTTTCTCTCTATAATGTCAAATCTTTTCTCTCTATAATGTCGGATCTTTTCTCTCTATAATGTCGGATCTTTTCTCTCTATAATGTTGAATCTTTTCTCTCTATAATGTGGAATCTTTTCTCTCTATAATGTCGAATCTTTTCTCTCTATAATGTCGGATCTTTTCTCTCTATAATGCGAATCTTTTCTCTCTATAATGTCGGATCTTTTCTCTCTATAAATGTCGGATCTTTTCTCTCTATAATGTCGGATCTTTTCTCTCTATAATGTCGATCTTTTCTCTCTATAATGTCGGATCTTTTCTCTCTATAATGTCGGATCTTTTCTCTCTATAATGTCGAATCTTTTCTCTCTATAATGTCGGATCTTTTCTCCTATAATGTCGGATCTTTTCTCTCTATAATGTCGGATCTTTTCTCTCTATAATGTCAAATCTTTTCTCTCTATAATGTCGGATCTTTTCTCTCTATAATGTCGGATCTTTTCTCTCTATAATGTCGAATCTTTTCTCTCTATAATGTGGAATCTTTTCTCTCTATAATGTCGGATCTTTTCTCTCTATAATGTCGGATCTTTTCTCTCTATAATGTCGGATCTTTCTCTCTATAATGTCGGATCTTTTCTCTCTATAATGTCGGATCTTTTCTCTCTATAATGTCGGATCTTTTCTCTCTATAATGTCGGATCTTTTCTCTCTATAATGTCGGATCTTTTCTCTCTATAATGTCGGATCTTTTCTCTCTATAATGTCGGATCTTTTCTCTCTATAATGTCGGATCTTTTCTCTCTATAATGTCGGATCTTTTCTCTCTATAATGTGGAATCTTTTCTCTCTATAATGTCGGATCTTTTCTCTCTATAATGTCGGATCTTTTCTCTCTATAATGTCGGATCTTTTCTCTCTATAATGTCAAATCTTTTCTCTCTATAATGTCAAATCTTTTCTCTCTATAATGTCGGATCTTTTCTCTCTATAATGTCGGATCTTTTCTCTCTATAATGTCGGATCTTTTCTCTCTATAATGTCGGATCTTTTCTCTCTATAATGTCGGATCTTTTCTCTCTATAATGTCGAATCTTTTCTCTCTATAATGTCGGATCTTTTCCCTCTATAATGTCGGATCTTTTCTCTCTATAATGTCGGATCTTTTCTCTCTATAATGTCGGATCTTTTCTCTCTATAATGTCGGATCTTTTCTCTCTATAATGCGAATCTTTTCCCTCTATAATGTCGATCTTTTCTCTCTATAATGTCGATCTTTTCTCTCTATAATGTCGGATCTTTTCTCTCTATAATGTCAAATCTTTTCTCTCTATAATTCAAATCTTTTCTCTCTATAATGTCGGGATCTTTTCTCTCTATAATGTCGGATCTTTTCTCTCTATAATGTCGGATCTTTTCTCTCTATAATGTCGAATCTTTTCTCTCTATAATGTCGATCTTTTCTCTCTATAATCTCGGATCTTTTCTCTCTATAATGTCGGATCTTTCTCTCTATAATGTCAAATCTTTTCTCTCTATAATGTCGGATCTTTTCTCTCTATAATGTCGGATCTTTTCTCTCTATAATGTCGGATCTTTTCTCTCTATAATGTGGAATCTTTTCTCTCTATAATGTCGATCTTTTCTCTCTATAATGTCGGATCTTTTCTCTCTATAATGTCGGATCTTTTCTCTCTATAATGTCGGATCTTTTCTCTCTATAATGTCAGATCTTTTCTCTCTATAATGTCGGATCTTTTCTCTCTATAATGTCAAATCTTTTCTCTCTATAATGTCGGATCTTTTCTCTCTATAATGTCGGATCTTTTCTCTCTATAATGTCGGATCTTTTCTCTCTATAATGTCGGATCTTTTCTCTCTATAATGTCGGATCTTTTCTCTCTATAATGTCAAATCTTTTCTCTCTATAATGTCGGATCTTTTCTCTCTATAATGTCGGATCTTTTCTCTCTATAATGTCGGATCTTTTCTCTCTATAATGTCGGATCTTTTCTCTCTATAATGTCGGATCTTTTCTCTCTATAATGTCGGATCTTTTCTCTCTATAATGTCGGATCTTTTCTCTCTATAATGTCGGATCTTTTCTCTCTATAATGTCGGATCTTTTCTCTCTATAATGTCGATCTTTTCTCTCTATAATGTCGGATCTTTTCTCTCTATAATGTCGGATCTTTTCTCTCTATAATGTCGGATCTTTTCTCTCTATAATGTCGAATCTTTTCTCTCTATAATGTCGGATCTTTTCTCTCTATAATGTCGGATCTTTTCTCTCTATAATGTCGGATCTTTTCTCTCTATAATGTCGAAATCTTTTCTCTCTATAATGTCGGATCTTTTCTCTCTATAATGTGGAATCTTTTCTCTCTATAATGTCGGATCTTTTCTCTCTATAATGTCGGATCTTTTCTCTCTATAATGTCGAATCTTTTTCTCTATAATGTCGGATCTTTTCTCTCTATAATGTCGGATCTTTTCTCTCTATAATGTCGGATCTTTTCTCTCTATAATGTCGGATCTTTTCTCTCTATAATGTCGGATCTTTTCTCTCTATAATGTCGGACCTTTTTCTCTCTATAATGTCAAATCTTTTCTCTCTATAATGTCGGATCTTTTCTCTCTATAATGTCAAATCTTTTCTCTCTATAATGTCGGATCTTTTCTCTATAATGTCGGATCTTTTCTCTCTATAATGTCGGATCTTTTCTCTCTATAATGTCGGATCTTTTCTCTCTATAATGTCGGATCTTTTCTCTCTATAATGTCGAATCTTTTCTCTCTATAATGTCGGATCTTTTCTCTCTATAATGTCGGATCTTTTCTCTCTATAATGTCGGATCTTTTCTCTCTATAATGTCGAAATCTTTTCTCTCTATAATGTCGGATCTTTTCTCTCTATAATGTCGGATCTTTTCTCTCTATAATGTCGAATCTTTTCTCTCTATAATGTGGAATCTTTTCTCTCTATAATGTCGGATCTTTTCTCTCTATAATGTCGGATCTTTTCTCTCTATAATGTCGGATCTTTTCTCTCTATAATGTCGGATCTTTTCTCTCTATAATGTCGGATCTTTTCTCTCTATAATGTCGGATCTTTTCTCTCTATAATGTCGGATCTTTTCTCTCTATAATGTCGGAATCTTTCTCTCTATAATGTCGGATCTTTTCTCTCTATAATGTCGGATCTTTTCTCTCTATAATGTCGGATCTTTTCTCTCTATAATGTCGGATCTTTTCTCTCTATAATGTCGGATCTTTTCTCTCTATAATGTGGATCTTTTTCTCTCTATAATGTCGGATCTTTTTCTCTCTATAATGTCGGATCTTTTCTCTCTATAATGTCGGATCTTTTCTCTCTATAATGTCGGATCTTTTCTCTCTATAATGTCGGATCTTTTCTCTCTATAATGTCGGATCTTTTCTCTCTATAATGTCGGATCTTTTCTCTCTATAATGTCGGATCTTTTCTCTCTATAATGTCGATCTTTTCTCTCTATAATGTCGGATCTTTTCTCTCTATAATGTCGGAATCTTTTCTCTCTATAATGTCGATCTTTTCTCTCTATAATGTCGGATCTTTTCTCTCTATAATGTCGGATCTTTTCTCTCTATAATGTCGGATCTTTTCTCTCTATAATGTCGAATCTTTTCTCTCTATAATGTCGGAATCTTTTCTCTCTATAATGTCGGATCTTTTCTCTCTATAATGTCGGATCTTTTCTCTCTATAATGTGGAATCTTTTCTCTCTATAATGTCGGATCTTTTCTCTCTATAATGTCGGATCTTTTCTCTCTATAATGTCGGATCTTTTCTCTCTATAATGTCGAATCTTTTCTCTCTATAATGTCGAATCTTTTCTCTCTATAATGTCGGATCTTTTCTCTCTATAATGTCGAATCTTTTCTCTCTATAATGTCGGATCTTTTCTCTCTATAATGTCGGATCTTTTCTCTCTATAATGTCGGATCTTTTCTCTCTATAATGTCGGATCTTTTCTCTCTATAATGTCAAATCTTTCTCTCTATAATGTCGGATCTTTTCTCTCTATAATGTCGGATCTTTTCTCTCTATAATGTCGAATCTTTTCTCTCTATAATGTGGAATCTTTTCTCTCTATAATGTCGGATCTTTTCTCTCTATAATGTTGGATCTTTTCTCTCTATAATGTGGATCTTTTCTCTCTATAATGTCGGATCTTTTCTCTCTATAATGTCGGATCTTTTCTCTCTATAATGTCGGATCTTTTCTCTCTATAATGTCGAATCTTTTCTCTCTATAATGTGGAATCTTTTCTCTCTATAATGTCGGATCTTTTCTCTCTATAATGTCGGATCTTTTCTCTCTATAATGTCGGATCTTTTCTCTCTATAATGTCGGATCTTTTCTCTCTATAATGTCGGATCTTTTCTCTCTAAAATGTCGGATCTTTTCTCTCTATAATGTCGGATCTTTTCTCTCTATAATGTCAAATCTTTTCTCTCTATAATGTCGGATCTTTTCTCTCTATAATGTCGGATCTTTTCTCTCTATAATGTCGGATCTTTTCTGTCTATAATGTCGGATCTTTTCTCTCTATAATGTCGGATCTTTTCTCTCTATAATGTCGGATCTTTTCTCTCTATAATGTCGGATCTTTTCTCTCTATAATGTCGGATCTTTTCTCTCTATAATGTCGGATCTTTTCTCTCTATAATGTCAAATCTTTTCTCTCTATAATGTCGGATCTTTTCTCTCTATAATGTCGGATCTTTTCTCTCTATAATGTCGAATCTTTTCTCTCTATAATGTCAAATCTTTTCTCTCTATAATGTCGAATCTTTTCTCTCTATAATGTCCAATCTTTTCTCTCTATAATGTCGGATCTTTTCTCTCTATAATGTGAATCTTTTCTCTCTATAATGTCGGATCTTTTTCTCTCTATAATGTCGGATCTTTTCCCTCTATAATGTCGGATCTTTTCTCTCTATAATGTCGGATCTTTTCTCTCTATAATGTCGGATCTTTTCTCTCTATAATGTGGAATCTTTTCTCTCTATAATGTCGGATCTTTTCTCTCTATAATGTCAAATCTTTTCTCTCTATAATGTCGGATCTTTTCTCTCTATAATGTCGGATCTTTTCTCTCTATAATGTCGGATCTTTCTCTCTATAATGTCGGATCTTTTCTCTCTATAATGTCGGATCTTTTCTCTCTATAATGTGGAATCTTTTCTCTCTATAATGTCGGATCTTTTCTCTCTATAATGTCGGATCTTTTCTCTCTATAATGTCGGATCTTTTCTCTCTATAATGTCGGATCTTTTCTCTCTATAATGTCGGATCTTTTCTCTCTATAATGTCGAATCTTTTCTCTCTATAATGTGGAATCTTTTCTCTCTATAATGTCAAATCTTTTCTCTCTATAATGTCGGAATCTTTTCTCTCTATAATGTCGAATCTTTTCCTCTCTATAATGTCGGATCTTTTCTCTCTATAATGTCGGATCTTTTCTCTCTATAATGTCGGATCTTTTCTCTCTATAATGTCGGATCTTTTCTCTCTATAATGTCGATCTTTTCTCTCTATAATGTCGAATCTTTTCTCTCTATAATGTCAAATCTTTTCTCTCTATAATGTCGAATCTTTTCTCTCTATAATGTCGGATCTTTCTCTCTATAATGTCGGATCTTTTCTCTCTATAATGTCGAATCTTTTCTCTCTATAATGTCGGATCTTTTCTCTCTATAATGTCGGATCTTTTCTCTCTATAATGTCGAATCTTTTCTCTCTATAATGTCGGATCTTTTCTCTCTATAATGTCGAATCTTTTCTCTCTATAATGTCGGATCTTTTCTCTCTATAATGTCGAATCTTTTCTCTCTATAATGTCGAATCTTTTCTCTCTATAATGTCAAATCTTTTCTCTCTATAATGTCAAATCTTTTCTCTCTATAATGTCGATCTTTTCTCTCTATAATGTCGGATCTTTTCTCTCTATAATGTCGGATCTTTTCTCTCTATAATGTCGGATCTTTTCTCTCTATAATGTCGGATCTTTTCTCTCTATAATGTCGGAATCTTTTCTCTCTATAATGTCGGATCTTTTCTCTCTATAATGTCGGATCTTTTCTCTCTATAATGTCGGATCTTTTCTCTCTATAATGTCGGATCTTTTCTCTCTATAATGTCGAATCTTTTCTCTCTATAATGTCGGATCTTTTCTCTCTATAATGTCGAATCTTTTCTCCTATAATGTCGAATCTTTTCTCTCTATAATGTCGGATCTTTTCTCTCTATAATGTCGGATCTTTTCTCTCTATAATGTGGAATCTTTTCTCTCTATAATGTCGGATCTTTTCTCTCTATAATGTCGGATCTTTTCTCTCTATAATGTCGATCTTTTCTCTCTATAATGTCAAATCTTTTCTCTCTATAATGTCGGATCTTTTCTCTCTATAATGTCGGATCTTTTCTCTCTATAATGTCGGATCTTTTCTCTCTATAATGTCGGATCTTTTCTCTCTATAATGTCGGATCTTTTCTCTCTATAATGTCGGATCTTTTCTCTCTATAATGTCGGAATCTTTTCTCTCTATAATGTCGGATCTTTTCTCTCTATAATGTCGGATCTTTTCTCTCTATAATGTCGGATCTTTTCTCTCTATAATGTCGGATCTTTTCTCTCTATAATGTCGGATCTTTTCTCTCTATAATGTCGGAATCTTTTCTCTCTATAATGTCGGATCTTTTCCTTCTATAATGTCGGATCTTTTCTCTCTATAATGTCGGATCTTTCTCTCTATAATGTCGGATCTTTTCTTCTATAATGTCGGATCTTTTCTCTCTATAATGTCGGATCTTTTCTCTCTATAATGTCGGATCTTTTCTCTCTATAATGTCAATCTTTTCTCTCTATAATGTCGGATCTTTTCTCTCTATAATGTCGGATCTTTTCTCTCTATAATGTCGGATCTTTTCTCTCTATAATGTCGGATCTTTTCTCTCTATAATGTCGGATCTTTTCTCTCTATAATGTGGAATCTTTTCTCTCTATAATGTCGGATCTTTTCTCTCTATAATGTCGGATCTTTTCTCTCTATAATGTCGGATCTTTTCCCTCTATTATGTCGGATCTTTTCTCTCTATAATGTCGGATCTTTTCTCTCTATAATGTCGGATCTTTTCTCTCTATAATGTCGGAATCTTTTCTCCCTATAATGTCGAATCTTTTCTCTCTATAATGTCGGATCTTTTCTCTCTATAATGTCGGATCTTTTCTCTCTATAATGTCGGATCTTTTCTCTCTATAATGTCGGATCTTTTCTCTCTATAATGTCGGATCTTTTCTCTCTATAATGTCGGATCTTTTCTCTCTATAATGTCAAATCTTTTCTCTCTATAATGTCGGATCTTTTCTCTCTATAATGTCGGATCTTTTCTCTCTATAATGTCGGATCTTTTCTCTCTATAATGTCGGATCTTTTCTCTCTATAATGTCGAATCTTTTCTCTCTATAATGTCGGATCTTTTCTCTCTATAATGTCGAATCTTTTCTCTCTATAATGTCGGATCTTTTCTCTCTATAATGTCGGATCTTTTCTCTCTATAATGTCGGATCTTTTCTCTCTATAATGTCGGATCTTTTCTCTCTATAATGTCGGATCTTTTCTCTCTATAATGTCGGATCTTTTCTCTCTATAATGTCGGATCTTTTCTCTCTATAATGTCCAATCTTTTCTCTCTATAATGTAGAATCTTTTCTCTCTATAATGTCGGATCTTTTCTCTCTATAATGTCGGATCTTTTCTCTCTATAATGTCGGATCTTTTCTCTCTATAATGTCAAATCTTTTCTCTCTATAATGTCGATCTTTTCTCTCTATAATGTCGGATCTTTTCTCTCTATAATGTCGGATCTTTTCTCTCTATAATGTCGGATCTTTTCTCTCTATAATGTCGAATCTTTCTCTCTATAATGTCGGATCTTTTCTCTCTATAATGTCGGATCTTTTCTCTCTATAATGTCGGATCTTTTCCCTCTATAATGTCGGATCTTTTCTCTCTATAATGTCGGATCTTTTCTCTCTATAATGTCCAATCTTTTCTCTCTATATGCGAATCTTTTCGCTCTATAATGTCGGATCTTTTCTCTCTATAATGTCGGATCTTTTCTCTCTATAATGTCGAATCTTTTCTCTCTATAATGTCGGATCTTTTCTCTCTATAATGTCGGATCTTTTCTCTCTATAATGTCGGATCTTTTCTCTCTATAATGTCGAATCTTTTCTCTCTATAATGTCGGATCTTTTCTCTCTATAATGTCGGATCTTTTCTCTCTATAATGTCGGATCTTTTCTCTCTATAATGTCGGATCTTTTCTCTCTATAATGTCGGATCTTTTCTCTCTATAATGTCGGATCTTTTCTCTCTATAATGTCGGATCTTTTCTCTCTATAATGTCGGATCTTTTCTCTCTATAATGTCGGATCTTTTCTCTCTATAATGTCGGATCTTTTCTCTCTATAATGTCGGATCTTTTCTCTCTATAATGTCGGATCTTTTCTCTCTATAATGTGGAATCTTTTCTCTCTATAATGTCGGATCTTTTCTCTCTATAATGTCGGATCTTTTCTCTCTATAATGTCGGATCTTTTCTCTCTATATGTCAAATCTTTTCTCTCTATAATGTCAAATCTTTTCTCTCTATAATGTCGGATCTTTTCTCTCTATAATGTCGGATCTTTTCTCTCTATAATGTCGGATCTTTTCTCTCTATAATGTCGGATCTTTTCTCTCTATAATGTCGGATCTTTTCTCTCTATAATGTCGAATCTTTTCTCTCTATAATGTCGGATCTTTTCCCTCTATAATGTCGGATCTTTTCTCTCTATAATGTCGGATCTTTTCTCTCTATAATGTCGGATCTTTTCTCTCTATAATGTCGGATCTTTTCTCTCTATAATGCGAATCTTTTCCTCTCTATAATGTCGGATCTTTTCTCTCTATAATGTCGGATCTTTTCTCTCTATAATGTCGGATCTTTTCTCTCTATAATGTCGGATCTTTTCTCTCTATAATGTCGGATCTTTTCTCTCTATAATGTCGGATCTTTTCTCTCTATAATGTCGGATCTTTTCTCTCTATAATGTCGGATCTTTTCTCTCTATAATGTCGGATCTTTTCTCTCTATAATGTCGAATCTTTTCTCTCTATAATGTCGGATCTTTTCTCTCTATAATCTCGGATCTTTTCTCTCTATAATGTCGGATCTTTTCTCTCTATAATGTCAATCTTTTCTCTCTATAATGTCGGATCTTTTCTCTCTATAATGTCGGATCTTTTCTCTCTATAATGTCGGATCTTTTCTCTCTATAATGTCGGAATCTTTTCTCTCTATAATGTCGGATCTTTTCTCTCTATAATGTCGGATCTTTTCTCTCTATAATGTCGGATCTTTTCTCTCTATAATGTCGGATCTTTTCTCTCTATAATGTCAGATCTTTTCTCTCTATAATGTCGGATCTTTTCTCTCTATAATGTCGGATCTTTTCTCTCTATAATGTCGGATCTTTTCTCTCTATAATGTCGGAAATCTTTTCTCTCTATAATGTCGGATCTTTTCTCTCTATAATGTCGGATCTTTTCTCTCTATAATGTCGGATCTTTTCTCTCTATAATGTCGGATCTTTTCTCTCTATAATGTCGGATCTTTTCTCTCTATAATGTCGGATCTTTTCTCTCTATAATGTCGGATCTTTTCTCTCTATAATGTCGGATCTTTTCTCTCTATAATGTCGGATCTTTTCTCTCTATAATGTCGGATCTTTTCTCTCTATAATGTCGGATCTTTTCTCTCTATAATGTCGGATCTTTTCTCTCTATAATGTCGGATCTTTTCTCTCTATAATGTCGGATCTTTTCTCTCTATAATGTCGGATCTTTTCTCTCTATAATGTCGAATCTTTTCTCTCTATAATGTCGGATCTTTTCTCTCTATAATGTCGGATCTTTTCTCTCTATAATGTCGGATCTTTTCTCTCTATAATGTCGAATCTTTTCTCTCTATAATGTCGGATCTTTTCTCTCTATAATGTCGGATCTTTTCTCTCTATAATGTCGGATCTTTTCTCTCTATAATGTCAGAATCTTTTCTCTCTATAATGTCGGATCTTTTCTCTCTATAATGTGGAATCTTTTCTCTCTATAATGTCGGATCTTTTCTCTCTATAATGTCGAATCTTTTCTCTCTATAATGTCGGATCTTTTCTCTCTATAATGTCGGATCTTTTCTCTCTATAATGTCGGATCTTTTCTCTCTATAATGTCGGATCTTTTCTCTCTATAATGTCGGATCTTTTCTCTCTATAATGTCGGACCTTTTCTCTCTATAATGTCGATGTTTTCTCTCTATAATGTCGGATCTTTTCTCTCTATAATGTCGGATCTTTTCTCTCTATAATGTCGGATCTTTTCTCTCTATAATGTCGGATCTTTTCTCTCTATAATGTCGGATCTTTTCTCTCTATAATGTCAAATCTTTTCTCTCTATAATGTCGGATCTTTTCTCTCTATAATGTCGAATCTTTTCTCTCTATAATGTCGGATCTTTTCTCTCTATAATGTCGGATCTTTTCTCTCTATAATGTCGGATCTTTTCTCTCTATAATGTCGGATCTTTTCTCTCTATAATGTCGGATCTTTTCTCTCTATAATGTCGGATCTTTTCTCTCTATAATGTCGGATCTTTTCTCTCTATAATGTCGGATCTTTTCTCTCTATAATGTCGGATCTTTTCTCTCTATAATGTCGAATCTTTTCTCTCTATAATGTCGGAATCTTTTCTCTCTATAATGTCGGATCTTTCTCTCTATAATGTCGAATCTTTTCTCTCTATAATGTGGAATCTTTCTCTCTATAATGTCGGATCTTTTCTCTCTATAATGTCGGATCTTTTCTCTCTATAATGTCGGATCTTTTCTCTCTATAATGTCGGATCTTTTCTCTCTATAATGTGGAATCTTTTCTCTCTATAATGTCGGATCTTTTCTCTCTATAATGTCAAATCTTTTCTCTCTATAATGTCGGATCTTTTCTCTCTATAATGTCAAATCTTTTCTCTCTATAATGTCGGATCTTTTCTCTCTATAATGTCGGATCTTTTCTCTCTATAATGTGGAATCTTTTCTCTCTATAATGTCGGATCTTTTCTCTCTATAATGTCGGATCTTTTCTCTCTATAATGTCGGATCTTTTCTCTCTATAATGTCGGATCTTTTCTCTCTATAATGTCGGATCTTTTCTCTCTATAATGTGGAATCTTTTCTCTCTATAATGTCGAATCTTTTCTCTCTATAATGTCGGATCTTTTCTCTCTATAATGTCGGATCTTTTCTCTCTATAATGTCGGATCTTTTCTCTCTATAATGTCGGATCTTTTCTCTCTATAATGTGGAATCTTTTCTCTCTATAATGTCGGATCTTTTCTCTCTATAATGTCGGATCTTTTCTCTCTATAATGTCGGATCTTTTCTCTCTATAATGTCGGATCTTTTCTCTCTATAATGTCGGATCTTTTCTCTCTATAATGTCAGATCTTTTCTCTCTATAATGTCGGATCTTTTCTCTCTATAATGTCGGATCTTTTCTCTCTATAATGTCGGATCTTTTCTCTCTATAATGTCGAATCTTTTCTCTCTATAATGTCGGATCTTTTCTCTCTATAATGTCGGATCTTTTCTCTCTATAATGTCGGATCTTTTCTCTCTATAATGTCGGATCTTTTCTCTCTATAATGTCGGATCTTTTCTCTCTATAATGTCGGATCTTTTCTCTCTATAATGTCGAATCTTTTCTCTCTATAATGTCGGATCTTTTCTCTCTATAATGTCGGATCTTTTCTCTCTATAATGTCGGATCTTTTCTCTCTATAATGTCAAATCTTTTCTCTCTATAATGTCGGATCTTTTCTCTCTATAATGTCGGATCTTTTCTCTCTATAATGTCGAATCTTTTCTCTCTATAATGTGGAATCTTTTCTCTCTATAATGTCGGATCTTTTCTCTCTATAATGTTGGATCTTTTCTCTCTATAATGTGGAATCTTTTCTCTCTATAATGTCGGATCTTTTCTCTCTATAATGTCGGATCTTTTCTCTCTATAATGTCGGATCTTTTCTCTCTATAATGTCGAATCTTTTCTCTCTATAATGTCGAATCTTTTCTCTCTATAATGTCGGATCTTTTCTCTCTATAATGTCGAATCTTTTCTCTCTATAATGTCGGATCTTTTCTCTCTATAATGTCGGATCTTTTCTCTCTATAATGTCGGATCTTTTCTCTCTATAATGTCGGATCTTTTCTCTCTATAATGTCAAATCTTTTCTCTCTATAATGTCGGATCTTTTCTCTCTATAATGTCGGATCTTTTCTCTCTATAATGTCGAATCTTTTCTCTCTATAATGTGGAATCTTTTCTCTCTATAATGTCGGATCTTTTCTCTCTATAATGTTGGATCTTTTCTCTCTATAATGTGGAATCTTTTCTCTCTATAATGTCGGATCTTTTCTCTCTATAATGTCGGATCTTTTCTCTCTATAATGTCGGATCTTTTCTCTCTATAATGTCGAATCTTTTCTCTCTATAATGTGGAATCTTTTCTCTCTATAATGTCGGATCTTTTCTCTCTATAATGTCGGATCTTTTCTCTCTATAATGTCGGATCTTTTCTCTCTATAATGTCGGATCTTTTCTCTCTATAATGTCGGATCTTTTCTCTCTAAAATGTCGGATCTTTTCTCTCTATAATGTCGGATCTTTTCTCTCTATAATGTCAAATCTTTTCTCTCTATAATGTCGGATCTTTTCTCTCTATAATGTCGGATCTTTTCTCTCTATAATGTCGGATCTTTTCTGTCTATAATGTCGGATCTTTTCTCTCTATAATGTCGGATCTTTTCTCTCTATAATGTCGGATCTTTTCTCTCTATAATGTCGGATCTTTTCTCTCTATAATGTCGGATCTTTCTCTCTATAATGTCGGATCTTTTCTCTCTATAATGTCGAAATCTTTTCTCTCTATAATGTCGGATCTTTTCTCTCTATAATGTCGGATCTTTTCTCTCTATAATGTCGAATCTTTTCTCTCTATAATGTCAAATCTTTTCTCTCTATAATGTCGAATCTTTTCTCTCTATAATGTCGGATCTTTTCTCTCTATAATGTGAATCTTTTCTCTCTATAATGTCGGATCTTTTCTCTCTATAATGTCGGATCTTTTCCTCTATAATGTCGGATCTTTTCTCTCTATAATGTCGGATCTTTTCTCTCTATAATGTCGGATCTTTTCTCTCTATAATGTGGAATCTTTTCTCTCTATAATGTCGGATCTTTTCTCTCTATAATGTCGAATCTTTTCTCTCTATAATGTCGGATCTTTTCTCTCTATAATGTCGGATCTTTTCTCTCTATAATGTCGGATCTTTTCTCTCTATAATGTCGATCTTTTCTCTCTATAATGTCGGATCTTTTCTCTCTATAATGTCGGAATCTTTTCTCTCTATAATGTCGGATCTTTTCTCTCTATAATGTCGGATCTTTTCTCTCTATAATGTCGGATCTTTTCTCTCTATAATGTCGGATCTTTTCTCTCTATAATGTCGGATCTTTTCTCTCTATAATGTCGAATCTTTTCTCTCTATAATGTGGAATCTTTTCTCTCTATAATGTCAAATCTTTTCTCTCTATAATGTGGAATCTTTTCTCTCTATAATGTCGAATTTCTAAGTCGATCTTTTCTCTCTATAATGTCGGATCTTTTCTCTCTATAATGTCGGATCTTTTCTCTCTATAATGTCGGATCTTTTCTCTCTATAATGTTGGATCTTTTCTCTCTATAATGTCAAATCTTTTCTCTCTATAATGTCGGATCTTTTCTCTCTATAATGTCGGATCTTTTCTCTCTATAATGTCGAATCTTTTCTCTCTATAATGTCGGATCTTTTCTCTCTATAATGTCGGATCTTTTCTCTCTATAATGTCGAATCTTTTCTCTCTATAATGTCGGATCTTTTCTCTCTATAATGTCGAATCTTTTCTCTCTATAATGTCGGATCTTTTCTCTCTATAATGTCGAATCTTTTCTCTCTATAATGTCAAATCTTTTCTCTCTATAATGTCAAATCTTTTCTCTCTATAATGTCAAATCTTTTCTCTCTATAATGTCGGATCTTTTCTCTCTATAATGTCGGATCTTTTCTCTCTATAATGTCGGATCTTTTCTCTCTATAATGTCGGATCTTTTCTCTCTATAATGTCGGATCTTTTCTCTCTATAATGTGGAATCTTTTCTCTCTATAATGTCGGATCTTTTCTCTCTATAATGTCGGATCTTTTCTCTCTATAATGTCGGATCTTTTCCCTCTATAATGTCGGATCTTTTCTCTCTATAATGTCGAATCTTTTCTCTCTATAATGTCGGATCTTTTCTCTCTATAATGTCGAATCTTTTCTCCCTATAATGTCGAATCTTTTCTCTCTATAATGTCGGATCTTTTCTCTCTATAATGTCGGATCTTTTCTCTCTATAATGTGGAATCTTTTCTCTCTATAATGTCGGATCTTTTCTCTCTATAATGTCGGATCTTTTCTCTCTATAATGTCGGATCTTTTCTCTCTATAATGTCAAATCTTTTCTCTCTATAATGTCGGATCTTTTCTCTCTATAATGTCGAATCTTTTCTCTCTATAATGTCGGATCTTTTCTCTCTATAATGTCGGATCTTTTCTCTCTATAATGTCGGATCTTTTCTCTCTATAATGTCGGATCTTTTCTCTCTATAATGTGGAATCTTTTCTCTCTATAATGTCGGATCTTTTCTCTCTATAATGTCGGATCTTTTCTCTCTATAATGTCGGATCTTTTCTCTCTATAATGTCGGATCTTTTCTCTCTATAATGTCGGATCTTTTCTCTCTATAATGTGGAACTTTTCTCTCTATAATGTCGGATCTTTTCTCTCTATAATGTCGGATCTTTTCTCTCTATAATGTCGGATCTTTTCTCTCTATAATGTCGGATCTTTTCTTCTATAATGTCGGATCTTTTCTCTCTATAATGTCGGATCTTTTCTCTCTATAATGTCGGATCTTTTCTCTCTATAATGTCAAATCTTTTCTCTCTATAATGTCGGATCTTTTCTCTCTATAATGTCGGATCTTTTCTCTCTATAATGTCGGATCTTTTCTCTCTATAATGTCGGATCTTTTCTCTCTATAATGTCGGATCTTTTCTCTCTATAATGTGGAATCTTTTCTCTCTATAATGTCGGATCTTTTCTCTCTATAATGTCGGATCTTTTCTCTCTATAATGTCGGATCTTTTCCCTCTATTATGTCGGATCTTTTCTCTCTATAATGTCGAATCTTTTCTCTCTATAATGTCGGATCTTTTCTCTCTATAATGTCGAATCTTTTCTCCCTATAATGTCGAATCTTTTCTCTCTATAATGTCGGATCTTTTCTCTCTATAATGTCGGATCTTTTCTCTCTATAATGTGGAATCTTTTCTCTCTATAATGTCGGATCTTTTCTCTCTATAATGTCGGATCTTTTCTCTCTATAATGTCGGATCTTTTCTCTCTATAATGTCAAATCTTTTCTCTCTATAATGTCGGATCTTTTCTCTCTATAATGTCGGATCTTTTCTCTCTATAATGTCGGATCTTTTCTCTCTATAATGTCGGATCTTTTCTCTCTATAATGTCGAATCTTTTCTCTCTATAATGTCGGATCTTTTCTCTCTATAATGTCGAATCTTTTCTCTCTATAATGTCGGATCTTTTCTCTCTATAATGTCGGATCTTTTCTCTCTATAATGTCGGATCTTTTCTCTCTATAATGTCGGATCTTTTCTCTCTATAATGTCGGATCTTTTCTCTCTATAATGTCGGATCTTTTCTCTCTATAATGTCCAATCTTTTCTCTCTATAATGTAGAATCTTTTCTCTCTATAATGTCGGATCTTTTCTCTCTATAATGTCGGATCTTTTCTCTCTATAATGTCGGATCTTTTCTCTCTATAATGTCAAATCTTTTCTCTCTATAATGTCGGATCTTTTCTCTCTATAATGTCGGATCTTTTCTCTCTATAATGTCGGATCTTTTCTCTCTATAATGTCGGATCTTTTCTCTCTATAATGTCGAATCTTTTCTCTCTATAATGTCGGATCTTTTCTCTCTATAATGTCGGATCTTTTCTCTCTATAATGTCGGATCTTTTCCCTCTATAATGTCGGATCTTTTCTCTCTATAATGTCGGATCTTTTCTCTCTATAATGTCCAATCTTTTCTCTCTATAATGCGAATCTTTTCGCTCTATAATGTCGGATCTTTTCTCTCTATAATGTCGGATCTTTTCTCTCTATAATGTCGAATCTTTTCTCTCTATAATGTCGGATCTTTTCTCTCTATAATGTCGGATCTTTTCTCTCTATAATGTCGGATCTTTTCTCTCTATAATGTCGAATCTTTTCTCTCTATAATGTCGGATCTTTTCTCTCTATAATGTCGGATCTTTTCTCTCTATAATGTCGGATCTTTTCTCTCTATAATGTCGGATCTTTTCTCTCTATAATGTCGGATCTTTTTCTCTCTATAATGTCGGATCTTTTCTCTCTATAATGTCGGATCTTTTCTCTCTATAATGTCGGATCTTTTCTCTCTATAATGTCGGATCTTTTCTCTCTATAATGTGGAATCTTTTCTCTCTATAATGTCGGATCTTTTCTCTCTATAATGTCGAATCTTTTCTCTCTATAATGTCAAATCTTTTCTCTCTATAATGTAGAATCTTTTCTCTCTATAATGTCGGATCTTTTCTCTCTATAATGTCGGATCTTTTCTCTCTATAATGTCGGATCTTTTCTCTCTATAATGTCGGATCTTTTCTCTCTATAATGTCGAATCTTTTCTCTCTATAATGTCGGATCTTTTCTCTCTATAATGTCGGATCTTTTCTCTCTATAATGTCGGATCTTTTCTCTCTATAATGTCGGATCTTTTCTCTCTATAATGTCGGATCTTTTCTCTCTATAATGTCGGATCTTTTCTCTCTATAATGTCGGATCTTTTCTCTCTATAATGTCGGATCTTTTCTCTCTATAATGTGGAATCTTTTCTCTCTATAATGTCGGATCTTTTCTCTCTATAATGTCGAATCTTTTCTCTCTATAATGTCAAATCTTTTCTCTCTATAATGTAGAATCTTTTCTCTCTATAATGTCGGATCTTTTCTCTCTATAATGTCAAATCTTTTCTCTCTATAATGTCAAATCTTTTCTCTCTATAATGTCGGATCTTTTCTCTCTATAATGTCGGATCTTTTCTCTCTATAATGTCGAATCTTTTCTCTCTATAATGTGGAATCTTTTCTCTCTATAATGTCAAATCTTTTCTCTCTATAATGTCGGATCTTTTCTCTCTATAATGTCGAATCTTTTCTCTCTATAATGTCGGATCTTTTCTCTCTATAATGTCGGATCTTTTCTCTCTATGATGTCGGATCTTTTCTCTCTATAATGTCGGATCTTTTCTCTCTATAATGTCGAATCTTTTCTCTCTATAATGTCGGATCTTTTCTCTCTATAATGTCGGATCTTTTCTCTCTATAATGTCGGATCTTTTCTCTCTATAATGTCGGATCTTTTCTCTCTATAATGTCGGATCTTTTCTCATCTATAATGTCAGATCTTTTCTCTCTATAATGTCGGATCTTTTCTCTCTATAATGTCAAAACTTTTCTCTCTATAATGTCGGATCTTTTCTCTCTATAATGTCGGATCTTTTCTCTCTATAATGTCAAAACTTTTCTCTCTATAATGTCGAATCTTTTCTCTCTATAATGTCGGATCTTTTCTCTCTATAATGTCGGATCTTTTCTCTCTATAATGTCGGATCTTTTCTCTCTATAATGTCGGATCTTTTCTCTCTATAATGTCGGATCTTTTCTCTCTATAATGTCGGATCTTTTCTCTCTATAATGTCGAATCTTTTCTCTCTATAATGTCGGATCTTTTCTCTCTATAATGTCGGATCTTTTCTCTCTATAATGTCGGATCTTTTCTCTCTATAATGTCGGATCTTTTCTCTCTATAATGTCGGATCTTTTCTCTCTATAATGTCGGATCTTTTCTCTCTATAATGTCGGATCTTTTCTCTCTATAATGTCGGATCTTTTCTCTCTATAATGTCGGATCTTTTCTCTCTATAATGTCGGATCTTTTCTCTCTATAATGTCGGATCTTTTCTCTCTATAATGTCAAATCTTTTCTCTCTATAATGTCGGATCTTTTCTCTCTATAATGTCGGATCTTTTCTCTCTATAATGTCGGATCTTTTCTCTCTATAATGTGAATCTTTTCTCTCTATAATGTCGGATCTTTTCTCTCTATAATGTCGAATCTTTTCTCTCTATAATGTCGGATCTTTTCTCTCTATAATGTCGAATCTTTTCTCTCTATAATGTCGGATCTTTTCTCTCTATAATGTCGGATCTTTTCTCTCTATAATGTCGGATCTTTTCTCTCTATAATGCGAATCTTTTCTCTCTATAATGTCGGATCTTTTCTCTCTATAATGCGAATCTTTTCTCTCTATAATGTCGGATCTTTTCTCTCTATAATGTCGGAATCTTTTCTCTCTATAATGTCGGATCTTTTCTCTCTATAATGTCGGATCTTTTCTCTCTATAATGTCGGATCTTTTCTCTCTATAATGTCGGATCTTTTCTCTCTATAATGTCGGATCTTTTCTCTCTATAATGTCGGATCTTTTCTCTCTATAATGTCGGATCTTTTCTCTCTATAATGTCCGGATCTTTTCTCTCTATAATGTCGGATCTTTTCTCTCTATAATGTCGGATCTTTTCTCTCTATAATGTCGGATCTTTTCTCTCTATAATGTCGGATCTTTTCTCTCTATAATGTCGGATCTTTTCTCTCTATAATGTCGGATCTTTTCTCTCTATAATGTCGGATCTTTTCTCTCTATAATGTCGGATCTTTTCTCTCTATAATGTCGGATCTTTTCTCTCTATAATGTCGGATCTTTTCTCTCTATAATGTCGGATCTTTTCTCTCTATAATGTCGGATCTTTTCTCTCTATAATGTCCGATCTTTTCTCTCTATAATGTCGGATCTTTTCTCTCTATAATGTCGGATCTTTTCTCTCTATAATGTCCGATCTTTTCTCTCTATAATGTCGGATCTTTTCTCTCTATAATGTCGGATCTTTTCTCTCTATAATGTCGATCTTTTCTCTCTATAATGTCGGATCTTTTCTCTCTATAATGTCGGATCTTTTCTCTCTATAATGTCGAATCTTTTCTCTCTATAATGTCAAATCTTTTCTCTCTATAATGTCGGATCTTTTCTCTATATAATGTCGGATCTTTTCTCTCTATAATGTCGGATCTTTTCTCTCTATAATGTCGGATCTTTTCTCTCTATAATGTCCGATCTTTTCTCTCTATAATGTGGAATCTTTTCTCTCTATAATGTCGGATCTTTTCCCTCTATAATGTCGGATCTTTTCTCTCTATAATGTCGGATCTTTTCTCTCTATAATGTAGAATCTTTTCTCTCTATAATGTGGAATCTTTTCTCTCTATAATGTCGGATCTTTTCTCTCTATAATGTCGGATCTTTTCTCTCTATAATGTGGAATCTTTTCTCTCTATAATGTCGGATCTTTTCTCTCTATAATGTGGAATCTTTTCTCTCTATAATGTCGGATCTTTTCTCTCTATAATGTCGGATCTTTTCCCTCTATAATGCGAATCTTTTCTCTCTATAATGTCGGATCTTTTCTCTCTATAATGTCGGATCTTTTCTCTCTATAATGTCGGATCTTTTCTCTCTATAATGTCGGATCTTTTCTCTCTATAATGTCGGATCTTTTCTCTCTATAATGTCGGATCTTTTCTCTCTATAATGTGGAATCTTTTCTCTCTATAATGTCGGATCTTTTCTCTCTATAATGTCGGATCTTTTCTCTCTATAATGTGGAATCTTTTCTCTCTATAATGTCGGATCTTTTCTCTCTATAATGTCGGATCTTTTCTCTCTATAATGTCGGATCTTTTCTCTCTATAATGTCGGATCTTTTCTCTCTATAATGTCGGATCTTTTCTCTCTATAATGTCGGATCTTTTCTCTCTATAATGTCGAATCTTTTCTCTCTATAATGTCCAATCTTTTCTCTCTATAATGTCGGATCTTTTCTCTCTATAATGTCGGATCTTTTCTCTCTATAATGTCGGATCTTTTCTCTCTATAATGTCGGATCTTTTCTCTCTATAATGTGGAATCTTTTCTCTCTATAATGTCGGATCTTTTCTCTCTATAATGTCGAATCTTTTCTCTCTATAATGTGGAATCTTTTCTCTCTATAATGTCGGATCTTTTCTCTCTATAATGTCAAATCTTTTCTCTCTATAATGTCGAATCTTTTCTCTCTATAATGTGGAATCTTTTCTCTCTATAATGTCGGATCTTTTCTCTCTATAATGTCGGATCTTTTCTCTCTATAATGTCGGATCTTTTCTCTCTATAATGTCGGATCTTTTCTCTCTATAATGTCGGATCTTTTCTCTCTATAATGTCGGATCTTTTCTCTCTATAATGTCGGATCTTTTCTCTCTATAATGTCGAATGTTTTCTCTCTATAATGTCGGATCTTTTCTCTCTATAATGTCGGATCTTTTCTCTCTATAATGTCGGATCTTTTCTCTCTATAATGTCGGATCTTTTCTCTCTATAATGTCAAATCTTTTCTCTCTATAATGTCGGATCTTTTCTTTCTATAATGTCAAATCTTTTCTCTCTATAATGTCGGATCTTTTCTCTCTATAATGTCGGATCTTTTCTCTCTATAATGTCGGATCTTTTCTCTCTATAATGTCGGATCTTTTCTCTCTATAATGTCGGATCTTTTCTCTCTATAATGTCGAATCTTTTCTCTCTATAATGTCGGATCTTTTCTCTCTATAATGTCGGATCTTTTCTCTCTATAATGTCGGATCTTTTCTCTCTATAATGTCAAATCTTTTCTCTCTATAATGTCGGATCTTTTCTCTCTATAATGTCGGATCTTTTCTCTCTATAATGTCGAATCTTTTCTCTCTATAATGTCAAATCTTTTCTCTCTATAATGTCGGATCTTTTCTCTCTATAATGTCGGATCTTTTCTCTCTATAATGTGGAATCTTTTCTCTCTATAATGTCGGATCTTTTCTCTCTATAATGTCGGATCTTTTCTCTCTATAATGTCGGATCTTTTCTCTCTATAATGTCAAATCTTTTCTCTCTATAATGTCGGATCTTTTCTCTCTATAATGTCGGATCTTTTCTCTCTATAATGCGAATCTTTTCTCTCTATAATGCGAATCTTTTCTCTCTATAATGTGAATCTTTTCTCTCTATAATGTCGGATCTTTTCTCTCTATAATGTCGGATCTTTTCTCTCTATAATGTCGGATCTTTTCCCTCTATAATGTCGGATCTTTTCTCTCTATAATGTCGGATCTTTTCTCTCTATAATGTCGGATCTTTTCTCTCTATAATGTCGGATCTTTTCTCTCTATAATGTGGAATCTTTTCTCTCTATAATGTCGGATCTTTTCTCTCTATAATGTCGGATCTTTTCTCTCTATAATGTCGGATCTTTTCTCTCTATAATGTCGGATCTTTTCTCTATAATGTGAATCTTTTCTCTCTATAATGTCGGATCTTTTCTCTCTATAATGTCGGATCTTTTCCCTCTATAATGCGAATCTTTTCTCTCTATAATGTCGGATCTTTTCTCTCTATAATGTCGGATCTTTTCTCTCTATAATGTCGGATCTTTTCTCTCTATAATGTCGGATCTTTTCTCTCTATAATGTCGGATCTTTTCTCTCTATAATGTCGAATCTTTTCTCTCTATAATGTCCAATCTTTTCTCTCTATAATGTCGGATCTTTTCTCTCTATAATGTCGGATCTTTTCTCTCTATAATGTCGGATCTTTTCTCTCTATAATGTCGGATCTTTTCTCTCTATAATGTGGAATCTTTTCTCTCTATAATGTCGGATCTTTTCTCTCTATAATGTCGAATCTTTTCTCTCTATAATGTGGAATCTTTTCTCTCTATAATGTCGGATCTTTTCTCTCTATAATGTCAAATCTTTTCTCTCTATAATGTCGAATCTTTTCTCTCTATAATGTGGAATCTTTTCTCTCTATAATGTCGGATCTTTTCTCTCTATAATGTCGGATCTTTTCTCTCTATAATGTCGGATCTTTTCTCTCTATAATGTCGGATCTTTTCTCTCTATAATGTCGGATCTTTTCTCTCTATAATGTCGGATCTTTTCTCTCTATAATGTCGGATCTTTTCTCTCTATAATGTCGAATGTTTTCTCTCTATAATGTCGGATCTTTTCTCTCTATAATGTCGGATCTTTTCTCTCTATAATGTCGGATCTTTTCTCTCTATAATGTCGGATCTTTTCTCTCTATAATGTCAAATCTTTTCTCTCTATAATGTCGGATCTTTTCTTTCTATAATGTCAAATCTTTTCTCTCTATAATGTCGGATCTTTTCTCTCTATAATGTCGGATCTTTTCTCTCTATAATGTCGGATCTTTTCTCTCTATAATGTCGGATCTTTTCTCTCTATAATGTCGGATCTTTTCTCTCTATAATGTCGAATCTTTTCTCTCTATAATGTCGGATCTTTTCTCTCTATAATGTCGGATCTTTTCTCTCTATAATGTCGGATCTTTTCTCTCTATAATGTCAAATCTTTTCTCTCTATAATGTCGGATCTTTTCTCTCTATAATGTCGGATCTTTTCTCTCTATAATGTCGAATCTTTTCTCTCTATAATGTCAAATCTTTTCTCTCTATAATGTCGGATCTTTTCTCTCTATAATGTCGGATCTTTTCTCTCTATAATGTGGAATCTTTTCTCTCTATAATGTCGGATCTTTTCTCTCTATAATGTCGGATCTTTTCTCTCTATAATGTCGGATCTTTTCTCTCTATAATGTCAAATCTTTTCTCTCTATAATGTCGGATCTTTTCTCTCTATAATGTCGGATCTTTTCTCTCTATAATGCGAATCTTTTCTCTCTATAATGCGAATCTTTTCTCTCTATAATGTGAATCTTTTCTCTCTATAATGTCGGATCTTTTCTCTCTATAATGTCGGATCTTTTCTCTCTATAATGTCGGATCTTTTCCCTCTATAATGTCGGATCTTTTCTCTCTATAATGTCGGATCTTTTCTCTCTATAATGTCGGATCTTTTCTCTCTATAATGTCGGATCTTTTCTCTCTATAATGTGGAATCTTTTCTCTCTATAATGTCGGATCTTTTCTCTCTATAATGTCGGATCTTTTCTCTCTATAATGTCGGATCTTTTCTCTCTATAATGTCGGATCTTTTCTCTCTATAATGTCGGATCTTTTCTCTCTATAATGTCAAATCTTTTCTCTCTATAATGTCGGATCTTTTCTCTCTATAATGTCGAATCTTTTCTCTCTATAATGTCGGATCTTTTCTCTCTATAATGTCGGATCTTTTCTCTCTATAATGTCGGATCTTTTCCCTCTATAATGTCGGATCTTTTCTCTCTATAATGTCGGATCTTTTCTCTCTATAATGTCGGATCTTTTCTCTCTATAATGTCGGATCTTTTCTCTCTATAATGCGAATCTTTTCCCTCTATAATGTCGGATCTTTTCTCTCTATAATGTCGGATCTTTTCTCTCTATAATGTCGGATCTTTTCTCTCTATAATGTGGAATCTTTTCTCTCTATAATGTCGGATCTTTTCTCTCTATAATGTCGGATCTTTTCTCTCTATAATGTCGGATCTTTTCTCTCTATAATGTGGAATCTTTTCTCTCTATAATGTCGGATCTTTTCTCTCTATAATGTCGGATCTTTTCTCTCTATAATGTCGGATCTTTTCTCTCTATAATGTCAAATCTTTTCTCTCTATAATGTCGGATCTTTTCTCTCTATAATGTCGGATCTTTTCTCTCTATAATGTCGGATCTTTTCTCTCTATAATGTCAAATCTTTTCTCTCTATAATGTCGGATCTTTTCTCTCTATAATGTCGAATCTTTTCTCTCTATAATGTGGAATCTTTTCTCTCTATAATGTCGGATCTTTTCTCTCTATAATGTCGGATCTTTTCTCTCTATAATGTCGAATCTTTTCTCTCTATAATGTCGGATCTTTTCTCTCTATAATGTCGGATCTTTTCTCTCTATAATGTGGAATCTTTTCTCTCTATAATGTCGGATCTTTTCTCTCTATAATGTCGAATCTTTTCTCTCTATAATGTCGGATCTTTTCTCTCTATAATGTCGGATCTTTTCTCTCTATAATGTCGGATCTTTTCTCTCTATAATGTCGGATCTTTTCTCTCTATAATGTCGGATCTTTTCTCTCTATAATGTGGAATCTTTTCTCTCTATAATGTCAAATCTTTTCTCTCTATAATGTCGGATCTTTTCTCTCTATAATGTCGGATCTTTTCTCTCTATAATGTCGGATCTTTTCTCTCTATAATGTGGAATCTTTTCTCTCTATAATGTCGGATCTTTTCTCTCTATAATGTCGGATCTTTTCTCTCTATAATGTCGGATCTTTTCTCTCTATAATGTGGAATCTTTTCTCTCTATAATGTCGGATCTTTTCTCTCTATAATGTCGGATCTTTTCTCTCTATAATGTCGGATCTTTTCTCTCTATAATGTCGGATCTTTTCTCTCTATAATGTCGGATCTTTTCTCTCTATAATGTCGGATCTTTTCTCTCTATAATGTCGAATCTTTTCTCTCTATAATGTCGGATCTTTTCTCTCTATAATGTCGGATCTTTTCTCTCTATAATGTCGGATCTTTTCTCTCTATAATGTCGGATCTTTTCTCTCTATAATGTGAATCTTTTCCTCTATAATGTCGGATCTTTTCTCTCTATAATGTCGGATCTTTTCTCTCTATAATGTCAAATCTTTTCTCTCTATAATGTCGGATCTTTTCTCTCTATAATGTCGGATCTTTTCTCTCTATAATGTCGGATCTTTTCTCTCTATAATGTCGGATCTTTTCTCTCTATAATGTCGGATCTTTTCTCTCTATAATGTCGAATCTTTTCTCTCTATAATGTCGGATCTTTTCTCTCTATAATGTCGGATCTTTTCTCTCTATAATGTCAAATCTTTTCTCTCTATAATGTCGGATCTTTTCTCTCTATAATGTCGGATCTTTTCTCTCTATAATGTCGAATCTTTTCTCTCTATAATGTCGAATCTTTTCTCTCTATAATGTGGAATCTTTTCTCTCTATAATGTCAAATCTTTTCTCTCTATAATGTCGGATCTTTTCTCTCTATAATGTGAATCTTTTCTCTCTATAATGTCGGATCTTTTCCCTCTATAATGTCGGATCTTTTCTCTCTATAATGTCGGATCTTTTCTCTCTATAATGTCGGATCTTTTCTCTCTATAATGTGGAATCTTTTCTCTCTATAATGTCGGATCTTTTCTCTCTATAATGTCGGATCTTTTCTCTCTATAATGTCGGATCTTTTCTCTCTATAATGTGAATCTTTTCTCTCTATAATGTCGGATCTTTTCTCTCTATAATGTCGGATCTTTTCTCTCTATAATGTCGGATCTTTTCTCTCTATAATGTGGAATCTTTTCTCTCTATAATGTCAATCTTTTCTCTCTATAATGTCGGATCTTTTCTCTCTATAATGTCGAATCTTTTCTCTCTATAATGTGAATCTTTTCTCTCTATAATGTCGGATCTTTTCTCTCTATAATGTCGGATCTTTTCTCTCTATAATGTCGAATCTTTCTCTCTAATGTGATCTTTTCTCTCTATAATGTCGGATCTTTTCTCTCTATAATGTCGAATATTTTCCTCTATAATGTCGGATCTTTTCTCTCTATAATGTCGGATCTTTTCTCTCTATAATGTTGGATCTTTTCTCTCTATAATGTCAAATCTTTTCTCTCTATAATGTCGAATCTTTTCTCTCTATAATGTGAATCTTTTCTCTCTATAATGTCGGATCTTTTCTCTCTATAATGTCGGATCTTTTCTCTCTATAATGTCGAATCTTTTCTCTCTATAATGTGAATCTTTTCTCTCTATAATGTCGGATCTTTTCTCTCTATAATGTCGAATCTTTTCCCTCTATAATGTCGGATCTTTTCTCTCTATAATGTCGGATCTTTTCTCTCTATAATGTCAAATCTTTTCTCTCTATAATGTCCAATCTTTTCTCTCTATAATGTCGGATCTTTTCTCTCTATAATGTCGGATCTTTTCTCTCTATAATGTCCAATCTTTTCTCTCTATAATGTCCAATCTTTTCTCTCTATAATGTCGGATCTTTTCTCTCTATAATGTCGAATCTTTTCTCTCTATAATGTCCAATCTTTTCTCTCTATAATGTCGGATCTTTTCTCTCTATAATGTCGGATCTTTTCTCTCTATAATGTCCAATCTTTTCTCTCTATAATGTCGGATCTTTTCTCTCTATAATGTCGGATCTTTTCTCTCTATAATGTCGAATCTTTTCTCTCTATAATGTGAATCTTTTCTCTCTATAATGTGAATCTTTTCTCTCTATAATGTCGAATCTTTTCTCTCTATAATGTCGGATCTTTTCTCTCTATAATGTCGGATCTTTTCTCTCTATAATGTCGGATCTTTTCTCTCTATAATGTCGGATCTTTTCTCTCTATAATGTCGGATCTTTTCTCTCTATAATGTCGGATCTTTTCTCTCTATAATGTCGGATCTTTTCTCTCTATAATGTGGAATCTTTTCTCTCTATAATGTCGGATCTTTTCTCTCTATAATGTCGGATCTTTTCTCTCTATAATGTCGGATCTTTTCTCTCTATAATGTCGGATCTTTTCTCTCTATAATGTCGGATCTTTTCTCTCTATAATATCGGATCTTTTCTCTCTATAATGCGAATCTTTTCTCTCTATAATGTGGAATCTTTTCTCTCTATAATGTCGGATCTTTTCTCTCTATAATGTTGGATCTTTTCTCTCTATAATGCAAATCTTTTCTCTCTATAATGTCGGATCTTTTCTCTCTATAATGTCGGATCTTTTCTCTCTATAATGTCGGATCTTTTCTCTCTATAATGTCGGATCTTTTCTCTCTATAATGTTGGATCTTTTCTCTCTATAATGTCGGATCTTTTCTCTCTATAATGTGGGATCTTTTTTCTCTATAATGTCGGATCTTTTCTCTCTATAATGTCGGATCTTTTCTCTCTATAATGTCGAATCTTTTCTCTCTATAATGTCGGATCTTTTCTCTCTATAATGTAGAATCTTTTCTCTCTATAATGTCGGATCTTTTCTCTCTATAATGTCGGATCTTTTCTCTCTATAATGTCGGATCTTTTCTCTCTATAATGTCGGATCTTTTCTCTCTATAATGTGGAATCTTTTCTCTCTATAATGTCGGATCTTTTCTCTCTATAATGTCGGATCTTTTCTCTCTATAATGCGAATCTTTTCTCTCTATAATGTCGGATCTTTTCTCTCTATAATGTCGGATCTTTTCTCTCTATAATGTCGGATCTTTTCTCTCTATAATGTTGGATCTTTTCTCTCTATAATGCGAATCTTTTCTCTCTATAATGTCGGATCTTTTCTCTCTATAATGTCCAATCTTTTCTCTCTATAATGTCGGATCTTTTCTCTCTATAATGTTGGATCTTTTCTCTCTATAATGCGAATCTTTTCTCTCTATAATGTCGGATCTTTTCTCTCTATAATGTCGGATCTTTTCTCTCTATAATGTCGGATCTTTTCTCTCTATAATGTCGAATCTTTTCTCTCTATAATGTCGGATCTTTTCTCTCTATAATGTCGGATCTTTTCTCTCTATAATGTCGGATCTTTTCTCTCTATAATGTTGAATCTTTTCTCTCTATAATGTCGGATCTTTTCTCTCTATAATGTCGAATCTTTTCTCTCTATAATGTCGGATCTTTTCTCTCTATAATGTCGGATCTTTTCTCTCTATAATGTCGGATCTTTTCTCTCTATAATGTCGGATCTTTTCTCTCTATAATGTCGGATCTTTTCTCTCTATAATGTCGAATCTTTTCTCTCTATAATGTGGAATCTTTTCTCTCTATAATGTCAAATCGTTTCTCTCTATGATGTCGAATCTTTTCTCTCTATAATGTCGGATCTTTTCTCTCTATAATGTCGAATCTTTTCTCTCTATAATGTCGGATCTTTTCTCTATATAATGTCGGATCTTTTCTCTCTATAATGTGAATCTTTTCTCTCTATAATGTCAAATCTTTTCTCTCTATAATGTCGAATCTTTTCTCTCTATAATGTGAATCTTTTCTCTCTATAATGTCGGATCTTTTCTCTCTATAATGTCGAATCTTTTCTCTCTATAATGTCAAATCTTTTCTCTCTATAATGTCGGATCTTTTCTCTCTATAATGTCGGATCTTTTCTCTCTATAATGTCCAATCTTTTCTCTCTATAATGTCGGATCTTTTCTCTCTATAATGTGAATCTTTTCTCTCTATAATGTCGAATCTTTTCTCTCTATAATGTGGAATCTTTTCTCTCTATAATGTCGGATCTTTTCTCTCTATAATGTCGGATCTTTTCTCTCTATAATGTCGGATCTTTTCTCTCTATAATGTGGAATCTTTTTTCTCTATAATGTCGGATCTTTTCTCTCTATAATGTCGGATCTTTTCTCTCTATAATGTGGAATCTTTTCTCTCTATAATGTCGGATCTTTTCTCTCTATAATGTCGGATCTTTTCTCTCTATAATGTCGGATCTTTTCTCTCTATAATGTCGGATCTTTTCTCTCTATAATGTGGAATCTTTTCTCTCTATAATGTCGGATCTTTTCTCTCTATAATGTCGGATCTTTTCTCTCTATAATGTCGGATCTTTTCTCTCTATAATGTCGGATCTTTTCTCTCTATAATGTGGAATCTTTTCTCTCTAAAATGTCGGATCTTTTCTCTCTATAATGTCGGATCTTTTCTCTCTATAATGTCGGATCTTTTCTCTCTATAATGTGGAATCTTTTCTCTCTATAATGTCGGATCTTTTCTCTCTATAATGTCGGATCTTTTCTCTCTATAATGTCAAATCTTTTCTCTCTATAATGTCGAATCTTTTCTCTCTATAATGTCGGATCTTTTCTCTCTATAATGTGAATCTTTTCTCTCTATAATGTCGAATCTTTTCTCTCTATAATGTCGGATCTTTTCTCTCTATAATGTGAATCTTTTCTCTCTATAATGTCGGATCTTTTCTCTCTATAATGTCGGATCTTTTCTCTCTATAATGTCGGATCTTTTCTCTCTATAATGTGAATCTTTTCTCTCTATAATGTCGAATCTTTTCTCTCTATAATGTCGGATCTTTTCTCTCTATAATGTGGAATCTTTTCTCTCTATAATGTCGGATCTTTTCTCTCTATAATGTCGGATCTTTTCTCTCTATAATGTCGGATCTTTTCTCTCTATAATGTCAAATCTTTTCTCTCTATAATGTCGGATCTTTTCTCTCTATAATGTGAATCTTTTCTCTCTATAATGTCGGATCTTTTCTCTCTATAATGTGGAATCTTTTCTCTCTATAATGTCGGATCTTTTCTCTCTATAATGTCGGATCTTTTCTCTCTATAATGTCGGATCTTTTCTCTCTATAATGCGAATCTTTTCTCTCTATAATGTCGGATCTTTTCTCTCTATAATGTCGGATCTTTTCTCTCTATAATGTCGGATCTTTTCTCTCTATAATGTCGGATCTTTTCTCTCTATAATGTCGGATCTTTTCTCTCTATAATGTCGGATCTTTTCTCTCTATAATGTCGGATCTTTTCTCTCTATAATGTCGGATCTTTTCCCTCTATAATGTCGGATCTTTTCTCTCTATAATGTCGGATCTTTTCTCTCTATAATGTCGGATCTTTTCTCTCTATAATGTCCAATCTTTTCTCTCTATAATGTGAATCTTTTCTCTCTATAATGTCGGATCTTTTCCCTCTATAATGTCGGATCTTTTCTCTCTATAATGTCGGATCTTTTCCCTCTATAATGTCGGATCTTTTCTCTCTATAATGTCGGATCTTTTCTCTCTATAATGTCGGATCTTTTCTCTCTATAATGTGGAATCTTTTCTCTCTATAATGTCGGATCTTTTCTCTCTATAATGTCGGATCTTTTCTCTCTATAATGTCGGATCTTTTCTCTCTATAATGTCGGATCTTTTCTCTCTATAATGTCGGATCTTTTCTCTCTATAATGTCGGATCTTTTCTCTCTATAATGTCGGATCTTTTCTCTCTATAATGTCGGATCTTTTCTCTCTATAATGTCGGATCTTTTCTCTCTATAATGTCGGATCTTTTCTCTCTATACTGTCAAATCTTTTCTCTCTATAATGTCGGATCTTTTCTCTCTGTAATGTCGGATCTTTTCTCTCTATAATGTTGGATCTTTTCTCTCTATAATGTCAGATCTTTTCTCTCTATAATGTCGGATCTTTTCTCTCTATAATGTCCAATCTTTTCTCTCTATAATGTCGGATCTTTTCTCTCTGTAATGTCGGATCTTTTCTCTCTATAATGTCGGATCTTTTCTCTCTATAATGTCGGATCTTTTCTCTCTATAATGTCGGATCTTTTCTCTCTGTAATGTCGGATCTTTTCTCTCTATAATGTCGGATCTTTTCTCTCTATAATGTCGGATCTTTTCTCTCTATAATGTCGGATCTTTTCTCTCTATAATGTCGGATCTTTTCTCTCTATAATGTCGGATCTTTTCTCTCTATAATGTCGGATCTTTTCTCTCTGTAATGTCGGATCTTTTCTCTCTATAATGTCGGATCTTTTCTCTCTATAATGTCAAATCTTTTCTCTCTATAATGTCGGATCTTTTCTCTCTGTAATGTCGGATCTTTTCTCTCTATAATGTTGGATCTTTTCTCTCTATAATGTCGGATCTTTTCTCTCTATAATGTCGGATCTTTTCTCTCTATAATGTCGGATCTTTTCTCTCTATAATGTGGAATCTTTTCTCTCTATAATGTGGAATCTTTTCTCTCTATAATGTCGGATCTTTTCTCTCTATAATGTCGGATCTTTTCTCTCTCTAATGTCGGATCTTTTCTCTCTATAATGTCGGATCTTTTCTCTCTGTAATGTCGAATCTTTTCTCTCTATAATGTCGGATCTTTTCTCTCTATAATGTCGGATCTTTTCTCTCTATAATGTCGAATCTTTTCTCTCTATAATGTGGAATCTTTTCTCTCTATAATGTCAAATCTTTTCTCTCTATAATGTCGGATCTTTTCTCTCTATAATGTCGGATCTTTTCTCTCTATAATGTCAAATCTTTTCTCTCTATAATGTCGAATCTTTTCTCTCTATAATGTCGGATCTTTTCTCTCTATAATGTCGGATCTTTTCTCTCTATAATGTCGGATCTTTTCTCTCTATAATGTCGGATCTTTTCTCTCTATAATGTCGGATCTTTTCTCTCTATAATGTCAAATCTTTTCTCTCTATAATGTCGGATCTTTTCTCTCTATAATGTCGGATCTTTTCTCTCTATAATGTCGGATCTTTTCTCTCTATAATGTCGGATCTTTTCTCTCTATAATGTCAAATCTTTTCTCTCTATAATGTCGGATCTTTTCTCTCTGTAATGTCGGATCTTTTCTCTCTATAATGTTGGATCTTTTCTCTCTATAATGTCGGATCTTTTCTCTCTGTAATGTCGGATCTTTTCTCTCTATAATGTCGGATCTTTTCTCTCTATAATGTCGGATCTTTTCTCTCTATAATGTCCAATCTTTTCTCTCTATAATGTCGGATCTTTTCTCTCTATAATGTCGGATCTTTTCTCTCTATAATGTCGGATCTTTTCTCTCTATAATGTCGGATCTTTTCTCTCTATAATGTCGAATCTTTTCTCTCTATCATGCGAATCTTTTCTCTCTATAATGTCGAATCTTTTCTCTCTATAATGTCGGATCTTTTCTCTCTATAATGTCGGATCTTTTCTCTCTATAATGTCGGATCTTTTCTCTCTATAATGTCGGATCTTTTCTCTCTATAATGTCGAATCTTTTCTCTCTATCATGCGAATCTTTTCTCTCTATAATGTCGAATCTTTTCTCTCTATAATGTCGGATCTTTTCTCTCTATAATGTCGGATCTTTTCTCTCTATAATGTCGAATCTTTTCTCTCTATAATGTCGGATCTTTTCTCTCTATAATGCGAATCTTTTCTCTCTATAATGTTGGATCTTTTCTCTCTATAATGCGAATCTTTTCTCTCTATAATGTCGGATCTTTTCTCTCTATAATGTCGGATCTTTTCTCTCTATAATGTCGAATCTTTTCTCTCTATAATGTCGGATCTTTTCTCTCTATAATGTGGAATCTTTTCTCTCTATAATGTGGAATCTTTTCTCTCTATAATGTCGGATCTTTTCTCTCTATAATGTCGGATCTTTTCTCTCTATAATGTGGAATCTTTTCTCTCTATAATGTGGAATCTTTTCTCTCTATAATGTCGGATCTTTTCTCTCTATAATGTTGGATCTTTTCTCTCTATAATGTCGGATCTTTTCTCTCTATAATGTCGGATCTTTTCTCTCTATAATGTTGGATCTTTTCTCTCTATAATGTCGGATCTTTTCTCTCTATAATGTCGGATCTTTTCTCTCTATAATGTCGGATCTTTTCTCTCTATAATGCGAATCTTTTCTCTCTATAATGTCGGATCTTTTCTCTCTATAATGTCGGATCTTTTCTCTCTATAATGTGGAATCTTTTCTCTCTATAATGTGGAATCTTTTCTCTCTATAATGTGGAATCTTTTCTCTCTATAATGTCGGATCTTTTCTCTCTATAATGTTGGATCTTTTCTCTCTATAATGTCGGATCTTTTCTCTCTATAATGTTGGATCTTTTCTCTCTATAATGTCGGATCTTTTCTCTCTATAATGTCGGATCTTTTCTCTCTATAATGTCGGATCTTTTCTCTCTATAATGTGGAATCTTTTCTCTCTATAATGTCGGATCTTTTCTCTCTATAATGTCGGATCTTTTCTCTCTATAATGTCGGATCTTTTCTCTCTATAATGTCGAATCTTTTCTCTCTATAATGTCGGATCTTTTCTCTCTATAATGTGAATCTTTTCTCTCTATAATGTCGGATCTTTTCTCTCTATAATGTGGAATCTTTTCTCTCTATAATGTCGGATCTTTTCTCTCTATAATGCAAATCTTTTCCCTCTATAATGTCGGATCTTTTCTCTCTATAATGTCGGATCTTTTCTCTCTATAATGTCGGATCTTTTCTCTCTATAATGTCGGATCTTTTCTCTCTATAATGTCGGATCTTTTCTCTCTATAATGTGGAATCTTTTCTCTCTATAATGTGGAATCTTTTCTCTCTATAATGTCCAATCTTTTCTCTCTATAATGTCGGATCTTTTCTCTCTATAATGTCGGATCTTTTCCCTCTATAATGTCCAATCTTTTCTCTCTATAATGTCGGATCTTTTCTCTCTATAATGTCGAATCATTTCTCTCTATAATGTCGGATCTTTTCTCTCTATAATGTCGGATCTTTTCTCTCTATAATGTCGGATCTTTTCTCTCTATAATGTCGGATCTTTTCTCTCTATAATGTCGGATCTTTTCTCTCTATAATGTCGAATCTTTTCTCTCTATAATGTCGGATCTTTTCTCTCTATAATGTCGGATCTTTTCTCTCTATAATGTCGGATCTTTTCTCTCTATAATGTCGGATCTTTTCTCTCTATAATGTCGGATCTTTTCTCTCTATAATGTCGGATATTTTCTCTCTATAATGCGAATCTTTTCCCTCTATAATGTCGGATCTTTTCTCTCTATAATGTCGGATCTTTTCTCTCTATAATGTCGGATCTTTTCTCTCTATAATGTCGGATCTTTTCTCTCTATAATGCGAATCTTTTCTCTCTATAATGTCGGATCTTTTCTCTCTATAATGTCGGATCTTTTCTCTCTATAATGTCGGATCTTTTCTCTCTATAATGTTGGATCTTTTCTCTCTATAATGTCGGATCTTTTCTCTCTATAATGCGAATCTTTTCTCTCTATAATGTCGGATCTTTTCTCTCTATAATGTCGGATCTTTTCTCTCTATAATGTCGGATCTTTTCTCTCTATAATGTCGGATCTTTTCTCTCTATAATGTCGGATCTTTTCTCTCTATAATGTCAAATCTTTTCCCTCTATAATGTCGGATCTTTTCTCTCTATAATGCGAATCTTTTCTCTCTATAATGTCGGATCTTTTCTCTCTATAATGTCGGATCTTTTCTCTCTATAATGTCGGATCTTTTCTCTCTATAATGTCGGATCTTTTCCCTCTATAATGTCGGATCTTTTCTCTCTATAATGTCGGATCTTTTCTCTCTATAATGTCGGATCTTTTCTCTCTATAATGTCGGATCTTTTCTCTCTATAATGTGGAATCTTTTCTCTCTATAATGTCGGATCTTTTCTCTCTATAATGTCGGATCTTTTCTCTCTATAATGTCGGATCTTTTCTCTCTATAATGTCGGATCTTTTCTCTCTATAATGTCGGATCTTTTCTCTCTATAATGTCAAATCTTTTCTCTCTATAATGTCGGATCTTTTCTCTCTATAATGTCGGATCTTTTCTCTCTGTAATGTCGGATCTTTTCTCTCTATAATGTTGGATCTTTTCTCTCTATAATGTCAGATCTTTTCTCTCTATAATGTGGAATCTTTTCTCTCTATAATGTTGGATCTTTTCTCTCTATAATGTCGGATCTTTTCTCTCTATAATGCGAATCTTTTCTCTCTATAATGTCGGATCTTTTCTCTCTATAATGTCGGATCTTTTCTCTCTATAATGTCGGATCTTTTCTCTCTATAATGTCGGATCTTTTCTCTCTATAATGTCGGATCTTTTCTCTCTATAATGTCGGATCTTTTCTCTCTATAATGTCGGATCTTTTCTCTCTGTAATGTCGGATCTTTTCTCTCTATAATGTCGGATCTTTTCTCTCTATAATGTCAAATCTTTTCTCTCTATAATGTCGGATCTTTTCTCTCTGTAATGTCGGATCTTTTCTCTCTATAATGTTGGATCTTTTCTCTCTATAATGTCGGATCTTTTCTCTCTATAATGTCGGATCTTTTCTCTCTATAATGTCGGATCTTTTCTCTCTATAATGTCGGATCTTTTCTCTCTATAATGTCGGATCTTTTCTCTCTATAATGTCGGATCTTTTCTCTCTATAATGCGAATCTTTTCTCTCTATAATGTCGGATCTTTTCTCTCTATAATGTCGGATCTTTTCTCTCTATAATGCGAATCTTTTCTCTCTATAATGTCGGATCTTTTCTCTCTATAATGTCGGATCTTTTCTCTCTATAATGTCGGATCTTTTCTCTCTATAATGCGAATCTTTTCTCTCTATAATGTGAATCTTTTCTCTCTATAATGTCGGATCTTTTCTCTCTATAATGTCGGATCTTTTCTCTCTATAATGTGGAATCTTTTCTCTCTATAATGTGGATCTTTTCTCTCTATAATGTCGGATCTTTTCTCTCTATAATGTCGGATCTTTTCTCTCTATAATGTCAAATCTTTTCTCTCTATAATGTCGGATCTTTTCTCTCTATAATGTCGGATCTTTTCTCTCTATAATGTGGATCTTTTCTCTCTATAATGTCGGATCTTTTCTCTCTATAATGTCGGATCTTTTCCCTCTATAATGTCGGATCTTTTCTCTATATGATGTCGGATCTTTTCCCTCTATAATGTCGGATCTTTTCTCTCTATAATGTCGGATCTTTTCTCTCTATAATGTCGGATCTTTTCTCTCTATAATGTCGGATCTTTTCTCTCTATAATGTGGAATCTTTTCTCTCTATAATGTCGGATCTTTTCTCTCTATAATGTCGGATCTTTTCTCTCTATAATGTCGGATCTTTTCTCTCTATAATGTCGGATCTTTTCTCTCTATAATGTCGGATCTTTTCTCTCTATAATGTCGAATCTTTTCTCTCTATAATGTCGGATCTTTTCTCTCTATAATGTCGGATCTTTTCTCTCTATAATGTCGAATCTTTTCTCTCTATAATGTCGGATCTTTTCTCTCTATAATGCGAATCTTTTCTCTCTATAATGTCGGATCTTTTCTCTCTATAATGTCAAATCTTTTCTCTCTATAATGTCAAATCTTTTCTCTCTATAATGTCGAATCTTTTCTCTCTATAATGTCGGATCTTTTCTCTCTATAATGTCAAATCTTTTCTCTCTATAATGTCGGATCTTTTCTCTCTATAATGTGAATCTTTTCTCTCTATAATGTCGAATCTTTTCTCTCTATAATGTGAATCTTTTCTCTCTATAATGTCGGATCTTTTCTCTCTATAATGTCGGATCTTTTCTCTCTATAATGTCGGATCTTTTCTCTCTATAATGTCGGATCTTTTCTCTCTATAATGTCGGATCTTTTCTCTCTATAATGTCGGATCTTTTCTCTCTATAATGTCGGATCTTTTCTCTCTATAATGTGAATCTTTTCTCTCTATAATGTCGAATCTTTTCTCTCTATAATGTCGGATCTTTTCTCTCTATAATGTCGGATCTTTTCTCTCTATAATGTCGGATCTTTTCTCTCTATAATGTCAAATCTTTTCTCTCTATAATGTCGGATCTTTTTCTCTCTATAATGTCGGATCTTTTCTCTCTATAATGTCGGATCTTTTCTCTCTATAATGTCGAATCTTTTCTCTCTATAATGTCGGATCTTTTCTCTCTATAATGCGAATCTTTTCTCTCTATAATGTCGGATCTTTTCTCTCTATAATGTCAAATCTTTTCTCTCTATAATGTCAAATCTTTTCTCTCTATAATGTCGAATCTTTTCTCTCTATAATGTCGGATCTTTTCTCTCTATAATGTCAAATCTTTTCTCTCTATAATGTCGGATCTTTTCTCTCTATAATGTGAATCTTTTCTCTCTATAATGTCGAATCTTTTCTCTCTATAATGTCGGATCTTTTCTCTCTATAATGTGAATCTTTTCTCTCTATAATGTCGAATCTTTTCTCTCTATAATGTCGGATCTTTTCTCTCTATAATGTCGGATCTTTTCTCTCTATAATGTCGGATCTTTTCTCTCTATAATGTCCAATCTTTTCTCTCTATAATGTCGGATCTTTTCTCTCTATAATGTCCAATCTTTTCTCTCTATAATGTCGGATCTTTTCTCTCTATAATGTCGGATCTTTTCTCTCTATAATGTCGAATCTTTTCTCTCTATAATGTGAATCTTTTCTCTCTATAATGTCGGATCTTTTCTCTCTATAATGTCAAATCTTTTCTCTCTATAATGTGAATCTTTTCTCTCTATAATGTGAATCTTTTCTCTCTATAATGTCGAATCTTTTCTCTCTATAATTGTCGGATCTTTTCTCTCTATAATGTCGGATCTTTTCTCTCTATAATGTCGGGATCTTTTCTCTCTATAATGTCGGATCTTTTCTCTCTATAATGTCGGATCTTTTCTCTCTATAATGTCGGATCTTTTCTCTCTATAATGTCGGATCTTTTCTCTCTATAATGTGGAATCTTTTCTCTCTATAATGTCGGATCTTTTCTCTCTATAATGTCGGATCTTTTCTCTCTATAATGTCGGATCTTTTCTCTCTATAATGTCGGATCTTTTCTCTCTATAATGTCGGATCTTTTCTCTCTATAATATCGGATCTTTTCTCTCTATAATGCGAATCTTTTCTCTCTATAATGTGGAATCTTTTCTCTCTATAATGTCGGATCTTTTCTCTCTATAATGTCGGATCTTTTCTCTCTATAATGTTGGATCTTTTCTCTCTATAATGCAAATCTTTTCTCTCTATAATGTCGGATCTTTTCTCTCTATAATGTCGGATCTTTTCTCTCTATAATGTCGGATCTTTTCTCTCTATAATGTCGGATCTTTTCTCTCTATAATGTTGGATCTTTTCTCTCTATAATGTCGGATCTTTTCTCTCTATAATGTGGGATCTTTTTTCTCTATAATGTCGGATCTTTTCTCTCTATAATGTCGGATCTTTTCTCTCTATAATGTCGAATCTTTTCTCTCTATAATGTCGGATCTTTTCTCTCTATAATGTAGAATCTTTTCTCTCTATAATGTCGGATCTTTTCTCTCTATAATGTCGGATCTTTTCTCTCTATAATGTAGAATCTTTTCTCTCTATAATGTCGGATCTTTTCTCTCTATAATGTCGGATCTTTTCTCTCTATAATGTCGGATCTTTTCTCTCTATAATGTCGGATCTTTTCTCTCTATAATGTGGAATCTTTTCTCTCTATAATGTCGGATCTTTTCTCTCTATAATGTCGGATCTTTTCTCTCTATAATGCGAATCTTTTCTCTCTATAATGTCGGATCTTTTCTCTCTATAATGTCGGATCTTTTCTCTCTATAATGTCGGATCTTTTCTCTCTATAATGTTGGATCTTTTCTCTCTATAATGCGAATCTTTTCTCTCTATAATGTCGGATCTTTTCTCTCTATAATGTCGGATCTTTTCTCTCTATAATGTCAAATCTTTTCTCTCTATAATGTCCAATCTTTTCTCTCTATAATGTCGGATCTTTTCTCTCTATAATGTCAAATCTTTTCTCTCTATAATGTCGGATCTTTTCTCTCTATAATGTCGGATCTTTTCTCTCTATAATGCGAATCTTTTCTCTCTATAATGTCGGATCTTTTCTCTCTATAATGTCGGATCTTTTCTCTCTATAATGTCGGATCTTTTCTCTCTATAATGCGAATCTTTTCTCTCTATAATGTCGGATCTTTTCTCTCTATAATGTCGGATCTTTTTCTCTCTATAATGTCGAATCTTTTCTCTCTATAATGTCCAATCTTTTCTTTCTATAATGTCGGATCTTTTCTCTCTATAATGTCGGATCTTTTCTCTCTATAATGTCGAATCTTTTCTCTCTATAATGTCGAATCTTTTCTCTCTATAATGTCGAATCTTTTCTCTCTATAATGTCGGATCTTTTCTCTCTATAATGTCGGATCTTTTCTCTCTATAATGTCGAATCTTTTCTCTCTATAATGTCGAATCTTTTCTCTCTATAATGTCAAATCTTTTCTCTCTATAATGTCGAATCTTTTCTCTCTATAATGTCGGATCTTTTCTCTCTATAATGTGAATCTTTTCTCTCTATAATGTCGGATCTTTTCTCTCTATAATGTCGAATCTTTTCTCTCTATAATGTCGAATCTTTTCTCTCTATAATGTCGGATCTTTTCTCTCTATAATGTCGAATCTTTTCTCTCTATAATGTCGGATCTTTTCTCTCTATAATGTCAAATCTTTTCTTTCTATAATGTCGGATCTTTTCTCTCTATAATGTCGGATCTTTTCTCTCTATAATGTCGAATCTTTTCTCTCTATAATGTCGAATCTTTTCTCTCTATAATGTCGAATCTTTTCTCTCTATAATGTCGGATCTTTTCTCTCTATAATGTCGGATCTTTTCTCTCTATAATGTCGAATCTTTTCTCTCTATAATGTCGAATCTTTTCTCTCTATAATGTCAAATCTTTTCTCTCTATAATGTCGAATCTTTTCTCTCTATAATGTCGGATCTTTTCTCTCTATAATGTGAATCTTTTCTCTCTATAATGTCGGATCTTTTCTCTCTATAATGTCGAATCTTTTCTCTCTATAATGTCGAATCTTTTCTCTCTATAATGTCGGATCTTTTCTCTCTATAATGTCGGATCTTTTCTCTCTATAATGTCAGATCTTTTCTCTCTATAATGTCGGATCTTTTCTCTCTATAATGTCGAATCTTTTCTCTCTATAATGTCGGATCTTTTCTCTCTATAATGTCAAATCTTTTCTCTCTATAATGTCGGATCTTTTCTCTCTATAATGTCGAATCTTTTCTCTCTATAATGTCGGATCTTTTCTCTCTATAATGTCGAATCTTTTCTCTCTATAATGTCGGATCTTTTCTCTCTATAATGTCAAATCTTTTCTCTCTATAATGTCGGATCTTTTCTCTCTATAATGTCGGATCTTTTCTCTCTATAATGTGGAATCTTTTCTCTCTATAATGTGGAATCTTTTCTCTCTATAATGTCGGATCTTTTCTCTCTATAATGTCGGATCTTTTCTCTCTATAATGTCGGATCTTTTCTCTCTATAATGTGGAATCTTTTTTCTCTATAATGTCGGATCTTTTCTCTCTATAATGTCGGATCTTTTCTCTCTATAATGTCAAATCTTTTCTCTCTATAATGTCGGATCTTTTCTCTCTATAATGTCGGATCTTTTCTCTCTATAATGTGGAATCTTTTCTCTCTATAATGTGGAATCTTTTCTCTCTATAATGTCGGATCTTTTCTCTCTATAATGTCGGATCTTTTCTCTCTATAATGTCGGATCTTTTCTCTCTATAATGTCGGATCTTTTCTCTCTATAATGTGGAATCTTTTCTCTCTATAATGTCGGATCTTTTCTCTCTATAATGTCGGATCTTTTCTCTCTATAATGTCGGATCTTTTCTCTCTATAATGTGGAATCTTTTCTCTCTATAATGTCGGATCTTTTCTCTCTATAATGTCGGATCTTTTCTCTCTATAATGTCAAATCTTTTCTCTCTATAATGTCGGATCTTTTCTCTCTATAATGTGGAATCTTTTCTCTCTATAATGTCGGATCTTTTCTCTCTATAATGTCGGATCTTTTCTCTCTATAATGTCGGATCTTTTCTCTCTATAATGTCAAATCTTTTCTCTCTATAATGTCGGATCTTTTCTCTCTATAATGTCGAATCTTTTCTCTCTATAATGTCGGATCTTTTCTCTCTATAATGTGAATCTTTTCTCTCTATAATGTCGGATCTTTTCTCTCTATAATGTGGAATCTTTTCTCTCTATAATGTCGGATCTTTTCTCTCTATAATGTCGGATCTTTTCTCTCTATAATGTCGGATCTTTTCTCTCTATAATGCCGAATCTTTTCTCTCTATAATGTCGGATCTTTTCTCTCTATAATGTCGGATCTTTTCTCTCTATAATGTCGGATCTTTTCTCTCTATAATGTCGGATCTTTTCTCTCTATAATGTCGGATCTTTTCTCTCTATAATGTCGGATCTTTTCTCTCTATAATGTCGGATCTTTTCTCTCTATAATGTCGGATCTTTCCCTCTATAATGTCGGATCTTTTCTCTCTATAATGTCGGATCTTTTCTCTCTATAATGTCGGATCTTTTCTCTCTATAATGTCCAATCTTTTCTCTCTATAATGTGAATCTTTTCTCTCTATAATGTCGGATCTTTTCCCTCTATAATGTCGGATCTTTTCTCTCTATAATGTCGGATCTTTTCCCTCTATAATGTCGGATCTTTTCTCTCTATAATGTCGGATCTTTTCTCTCTATAATGTCGGATCTTTTCTCTCTATAATGTGGAATCTTTTCTCTCTATAATGTCGGATCTTTTCTCTCTATAATGTCGGATCTTTTCTCTCTATAATGTCGGATCTTTTCTCTCTATAATGTCGGATCTTTTCTCTCTATAATGTCGGATCTTTTCTCTCTATAATGTCGGATCTTTTCTCTCTATAATGTCGGATCTTTTCTCTCTATAATGTCGGATCTTTTCTCTCTATAATGTCGGATCTTTTCTCTCTATAATGTCAAATCTTTTCTCTCTATAATGTCGGATCTTTTCTCTCTATAATGTCAAATCTTTTCTCTCTATAATGCAAATCTTTTCTCTCTATAATGTCGGATCTTTTCTCTCTGTAATGTCGGATCTTTTCTCTCTATAATGTTGGATCTTTTCTCTCTATAATGTCAGATCTTTTCTCTCTATAATGTCGGATCTTTTCTCTCTATAATGTCGGATCTTTTCTCTCTATAATGTCCAATCTTTTCTCTCTATAATGTCGGATCTTTTCTCTCTGTAATGTCGGATCTTTTCTCTCTATAATGTCGGATCTTTTCTCTCTATAATGTCGGATCTTTTCTCTCTATAATGTCGGATCTTTTCTCTCTGTAATGTCGGATCTTTTCTCTCTATAATGTCGGATCTTTTCTCTCTATAATGTCGGATCTTTTCTCTCTATAATGTCGGATCTTTTCTCTCTATAATGTCGGATCTTTTCTCTCTATAATGTCGGATCTTTTCTCTCTATAATGTCGGATCTTTTCTCTCTGTAATGTCGGATCTTTTCTCTCTATAATGTCGGATCTTTTCTCTCTATAATGTCAAATCTTTTCTCTCTATAATGTCGGATCTTTTCTCTCTGTAATGTCGGATCTTTTCTCTCTATAATGTTGGATCTTTTCTCTCTATAATGTCGGATCTTTTCTCTCTATAATGTCGGATCTTTTCTCTCTATAATGTCGGATCTTTTCTCTCTATAATGTGGAATCTTTTCTCTCTATAATGTGGAATCTTTTCTCTCTATAATGTCGGATCTTTTCTCTCTATAATGTCGGATCTTTTCTCTCTCTAATGTCGGATCTTTTCTCTCTATAATGTCGGATCTTTTCTCTCTGTAATGTCGAATCTTTTCTCTCTATAATGTCGGATCTTTTCTCTCTATAATGTCGGATCTTTTCTCTCTATAATGTCGAATCTTTTCTCTCTATAATGTGGAATCTTTTCTCTCTATAATGTCAAATCTTTTCTCTCTATAATGTCGGATCTTTTCTCTCTATAATGTCGGATCTTTTCTCTCTATAATGTCGGATCTTTTCTCTCTATAATGTCAAATCTTTTCTCTCTATAATGTCGAATCTTTTCTCTCTATAATGTCGGATCTTTTCTCTCTATAATGTCGGATCTTTTCTCTCTATAATGTCGGATCTTTTCTCTCTATAATGTCGGATCTTTTCTCTCTATAATGTCGGATCTTTTCTCTCTATAATGTCAAATCTTTTCTCTCTATAATGTCGGATCTTTTCTCTCTGTAATGTCGGATCTTTTCTCTCTATAATGTTGGATCTTTTCTCTCTATAATGTCGGATCTTTTCTCTCTGTAATGTCGGATCTTTTCTCTCTATAATGTCGGATCTTTTCTCTCTATAATGTCGGATCTTTTCTCTCTATAATGTCCAATCTTTTCTCTCTATAATGTCGGATCTTTTCTCTCTATAATGTCGGATCTTTTCTCTCTATAATGTCGGATCTTTTCTCTCTATAATGTCGGATCTTTTCTCTCTATAATGTCGAATCTTTTCTCTCTATCATGCGAATCTTTTCTCTCTATAATGTCGAATCTTTTCTCTCTATAATGTCGGATCTTTTCTCTCTATAATGTCGGATCTTTTCTCTCTATAATGTCGGATCTTTTCTCTCTATAATGTCGGATCTTTTCTCTCTATAATGTCGAATCTTTTCTCTCTATCATGCGAATCTTTTCTCTCTATAATGTCGAATCTTTTCTCTCTATAATGTCGGATCTTTTCTCTCTATAATGTCGGATCTTTTCTCTCTATAATGTCGGATCTTTTCTCTCTATAATGCGAATCTTTTCTCTCTATAATGTCGAATCTTTTCTCTCTATAATGTCGGATCTTTTCTCTCTATAATGTCGAATCTTTTCTCTCTATAATGTCGGATCTTTTCTCTCTATAATGCGAATCTTTTCTCTCTATAATGTCGGATCTTTTCTCTCTATAATGTGAATCTTTTCTCTCTATAATGTCGAATCTTTTCTCTCTATAATGTCGGATCTTTTCTCTCTATAATGTGGAATCTTTTCTCTCTATAATGTGGAATCTTTTCTCTCTATAATGTCGGATCTTTTCTCTCTATAATGTGGAATCTTTTCTCTCTATAATGTCGGATCTTTTCTCTCTATAATGTCGGATCTTTTCTCTCTATAATGTGGAATCTTTTCTCTCTATAATGTGGAATCTTTTCTCTCTATAATGTCGGATCTTTTCTCTCTATAATGTCGGATCTTTTCTCTCTATAATGTTGGATCTTTTCTCTCTATAATGTCGGATCTTTTCTCTCTATAATGTCGGATCTTTTCTCTCTATAATGTTGGATCTTTTCTCTCTATAATGTCGGATCTTTTCTCTCTATAATGTCGGATCTTTTCTCTCTATAATGTCGGATCTTTTCTCTCTATAATGCGAATCTTTTCTCTCTATAATGTCGGATCTTTTCTCTCTATAATGTCGGATCTTTTCTCTCTATAATGTGGAATCTTTTCTCTCTATAATGTGGAATCTTTTCTCTCTATAATGTGGAATCTTTTCTCTCTATAATGTCGGATCTTTTCTCTCTATAATGTTGGATCTTTTCTCTCTATAATGTCGGATCTTTTCTCTCTATAATGTTGGATCTTTTCTCTCTATAATGTCGGATCTTTTCTCTCTATAATGTCGGATCTTTTCTCTCTATAATGTCGGATCTTTTCTCTCTATAATGTCGGATCTTTTCTCTCTATAATGTGGAATCTTTTCTCTCTATAATGTCGGATCTTTTCTCTCTATAATGTCGGATCTTTTCTCTCTATAATGTCGGATCTTTTCTCTCTATAATGTCGAATCTTTTCTCTCTATAATGTCGGATCTTTTCTCTCTATAATGTGAATCTTTTCTCTCTATAATGTCGGATCTTTTCTCTCTATAATGTGGAATCTTTTCTCTCTATAATGTCGGATCTTTTCTCTCTATAATGTCGGATCTTTTCTCTCTATAATGTCGGATCTTTTCTCTCTATAATGCCGAATCTTTTCTCTCTATAATGTCGGATCTTTTCTCTCTATAATGTCGGATCTTTTCTCTCTATAATGTCGGATCTTTTCTCTCTATAATGTCGGATCTTTTCTCTCTATAATGTCGGATCTTTTCTCTCTATAATGTCGGATCTTTTCTCTCTATAATGTCGGATCTTTTCTCTCTATAATGTCGGATCTTTTCCCTCTATAATGTCGGATCTTTTCTCTCTATAATGTCGGATCTTTTCTCTCTATAATGTCCAATCTTTTCTCTCTATAATGTGAATCTTTTCTCTCTATAATGCGAATCTTTTCTCTCTATAATGTCGGATCTTTTCTCTCTATAATGTCGGATCTTTTCCCTCTATAATGTCGGATCTTTTCTCTCTATAATGTCGGATCTTTTCTCTCTATAATGTCGGATCTTTTCTCTCTATAATGTCGGATCTTTTCTCTCTATAATGTCGGATCTTTTCTCTCTATAATGTCGGATCTTTTCTCTCTATAATGTCGGATCTTTTCTCTCTATAATGTCGGATCTTTTCTCTCTATAATGTCGGATCTTTTCTCTCTATAATGTCGGATCTTTTCTCTCTATAATGTCGGATCTTTTCTCTCTATAATGTGAATCTTTTCTCTCTATAATGCGAATCTTTTCTCTCTATAATGTTGGATCTTTTCTCTCTATAATGTCGGATCTTTTCTCTCTATAATGTCGGATCTTTTCTCTCTATAATGTTGGATCTTTTCTCTCTATAATGTCGGATCTTTTCTCTCTATAATGTTGGATCTTTTCTCTCTATAATGTCGGATCTTTTCTCTCTATAATGTCGGATCTTTTCTCTCTATAATGTGGAATCTTTTCTCTCTATAATGTGGAATCTTTTCTCTCTATAATGTCGGAACTTTTCTCTCTATAATGTCGGATCTTTTCTCTCTATAATGTGAATCTTTTCTCTCTATAATGTCGGATCTTTTCTCTCTATAATGTCGGATCTTTTCCCTCTATAATGTGGAATCTTTTCTCTCTATAATGCGAATCTTTTCTCTCTATAATGTCGGATCTTTTCTCTCTATAATGTCGGATCTTTTCTCTCTATAATGTCGGATCTTTTCTCTCTATAATGTCGGATCTTTTCTCTCTATAATGTCGGATCTTTTCTCTCTATAATGTCGGATCTTTTCTCTCTATAATGTCGGATCTTTTCTCTCTATAATGTCGGATCTTTTCTCTCTATAATGTGGAATCTTTTCTCTCTATAATGTCGGATCTTTTCTCTCTATAATGTCGGATCTTTTCTCTCTATAATGTCGGATCTTTTCTCTCTATAATGTCGAATCTTTTCCCTCTATAATGTCGGATCTTTTCTCTCTATAATGTCGAATCTTTTCTCTCTATAATGTCGGATCTTTTCTCTCTATAATGTCGGATCTTTTCTCTCTATAATGTCAGATCTTTTCTCTCTATAATGTAGAATCTTTTCTCTCTATAATGTCGGATCTTTTCTCTCTATAATGCGAATCTTTTCTCTCTATAATGTGGAATCTTTTCTCTCTATAATGTCGGATCTTTTCTCTCTATAATGTCGGATCTTTTCTCTCTATAATGTCGGATCTTTTCTCTATATAATGTCGGATCTTTTCTCTCTATAATGTCGGATCTTTTCTCTCTATAATGTCGAATCTTTTCTCTCTATAATGTCGGATCTTTTCTCTCTATAATGTCGGATCTTTTCTCTCTATAATGTCGGATCTTTTCTCTCTATAATGTCGGATCTTTTCTCTCTATAATGTCGGATCTTTTCTCTCTATAATGTCGGATCTTTTCTCTCTATAATGCGAATCTTTTCTCTCTATAATGCGAATCTTTTCTCTCTATAATGTCGGATCTTTTCTCTCTATAATGTCGGATCTTTTCTCTCTATAATGTCAAATCTTTTCTCTCTATAATGTCGGATCTTTTCTCTCTATAATGTCGGATCTTTTCTCTCTATAATGTGGATCTTTTCTCTCTATAATGTCGGATCTTTTCTCTCTATAATGTCGGATCTTTTCTCTCTATAATGCGAATCTTTTCTCTCTATAATGTCGGATCTTTTCTCTCTATAATGTCGGATCTTTTCTCTCTATAATGTCGGATCTTTTCTCTCTATAATGTCGGATCTTTTCTCTCTATAATGTCGGATCTTTTCTCTCTATAATGTCGGATCTTTTCTCTCTATAATGTCGGATCTTTTCTCTCTATAATGTCGGAACTTTTCTCTCTATAATGTCGGATCTTTTCTCTCTATAATGTCGAATCTTTTCTCTCTATAATGTCGGATCTTTTCCCTCTATAATGTCGGATCTTTTCTCTATATAATGTCGGATCTTTTCCCTCTATAATGTCGGATCTTTTCTCTATATAATGTCGAATCTTTTCTCTCTATAATGTCGGATCTTTTCTCTCTATAATGTCCAATCTTTTCTCTCTATAATGTCGGATCTTTTCTCTCTATAATGTCGGATCTTTTCTCTCTATAATGTCGGATCTTTTCTCTCTATAATGTCGGATCTTTTCTCTCTATAATGTCGGATCTTTTCTCTCTATAATGTCGGATCTTTTCTCTCTATAATGTCGGATCTTTTCTCTCTATAATGTCGGATCTTTTCTCTCTATAATGTCGGATCTTTTCTCTCTATAATGTCGGATCTTTTCTCTCTATAATGTCGGATCTTTTCTCTCTATAATGTCGGATCTTTTCTCTCTATAATGTCGGATCTTTTCTCTCTATAATGTCGGATCTTTTCTCTCTATAATGTCGGATCTTTTCTCTCTATAATGTCGGATCTTTTCTCTCTATAATGTGGAATCTTTTCTCTCTATAATGCGAATCTTTTCTCTCTATAATGTGGATCTTTTCTCTCTATAATGTCGGATCTTTTCTCTCTATAATGTCGGATCTTTTCTCTCTATAATGTCAAATCTTTTCTCTCTATAATGTCGGATCTTTTCTCTCTATAATGTCGGATCTTTTCTCTCTATAATGTGGATCTTTTCTCTCTATAATGTCGGATCTTTTCTCTCTATAATGTCGGATCTTTTCTCTCTATAATGCGAATCTTTTCTCTCTATAATGTCGGATCTTTTCTCTCTATAATGTCGGATCTTTTCTCTCTATAATGTCGGATCTTTTCTCTCTATAATGTCGAATCTTTTCTCTCTATAATGTCGAATCTTTTCTCTCTATAATGTGAATCTTTTCTCTCTATAATGTCGGATCTTTTCCCTCTATAATGTCGGATCTTTTCTCTCTATAATGTCGGATTCTTTTCTCTCTATAATGTCGGATCTTTTCTCTCTATAATGTCCAATCTTTTCCCTCTATAATGTCGGATCTTTTCTCTCTATAATGTCGGATCTTTTCTCTCTATAATGTCGGATCTTTTCTCTCTATAATGTCGGATCTTTTCTCTCTATAATGTCGGATCTTTTCTCTCTATAATGTCGGATCTTTTCTCTCTATAATGTCGGATCTTTTCTCTCTATAATGTCGGATCTTTTCTCTCTATAATGTGGAATCTTTTCTCTCTATAATGCGAATCTTTTCTCTCTATAATGTGGATCTTTTCTCTCTATAATGTCGGATCTTTTCTCTCTATAATGTCGGATCTTTTCTCTCTATAATGTCGGATCTTTTCTCTCTATAATGTCGGATCTTTTCTCTCTATAATGTCCAATCTTTTCCCTCTATAATGTCGGATCTTTTCTCTCTATAATGTCGGATCTTTTCTCTCTATAATGTCGGATCTTTTCTCTCTATAATGTCGGATCTTTTCTCTCTATAATGTCGGATCTTTTCTCTCTATAATGTCGGATCTTTTCTCTCTATAATGTCGGATCTTTTCTCTCTATAATGTGGAATCTTTTCTCTCTATAATGCGAATCTTTTCTCTCTATAATGTGGATCTTTTCTCTCTATAATGTCGGATCTTTTCTCTCTATAATGTCGGATCTTTTCTCTCTATAATGTCAAATCTTTTCTCTCTATAATGTCGGATCTTTTCTCTCTATAATGTCGGATCTTTTCTCTCTGTAATGTCGGATCTTTTCTCTCTATAATGTCGGATCTTTTCTCTCTATAATGTCGGATCTTTTCTCTCTATAATGTCGGATCTTTTCTCTCTATAATGTCGGATCTTTTCTCTCTATAATGTCGGATCTTTTCTCTCTATAATGTCGGATCTTTTCTCTCTATAATGCGAATCTTTTCTCTCTATAATGTGGATCTTTTCTCTCTATAATGTCGGATCTTTTCTCTCTATAATGTCGGATCTTTTCTCTCTATAATGTCAAATCTTTTCTCTCTATAATGTCAAATCTTTTCTCTCTATAATGTCGGATCTTTTCTCTCTGTAATGTCGGATCTTTTCTCTCTATAATGTCGGATCTTTTCTCTCTATAATGTCGGATCTTTTCTCTCTATAATGTCGGATCTTTTCTCTCTATAATGTCGGATCTTTTCTCTCTATAATGTCGGATCTTTTCTCTCTATAATGTCGGATCTTTTCTCTCTATAATGTCGGATCTTTTCTCTCTATAATGTGGATCTTTTCTCTCTATAATGTCGGATCTTTTCTCTCTATAATGTCGGATCTTTTCTCTCTATAATGCGAATCTTTTCTCTCTATAATGTCGGATCTTTTCTCTCTATAATGTCGGATCTTTTCTCTATATAATGTCGGATCTTTTCTCTCTATAATGTCGGATCTTTTCCCTCTATAATGTCGGATCTTTTCTCTCTATAATGTCGGATCTTTTCTCTCTATAATGTGGAATCTTTTCTCTCTATAATGTGGAATCTTTTCTCTCTATAATGTCGGATCTTTTCTCTCTATAATGTCGAATCTTTTCTCTCTATAATGTCGGATCTTTTCTCTCTATAATGTCGAATCTTTTCTCTCTATAATGTCGGATCTTTTCTCTCTATAATGTCGAATCTTTTCCCTCTATAATGTCGGATCTTTTCTCTCTATAATGTCAAATCTTTTCTCTCTATAATGTCGAATCTTTTCTCTCTATAATGTCGGATCTTTTCTCTCTATAATGCGAATCTTTTCTCTTTATAATGTCGGATATTTTCTCTCTATAATGTCGGATCTTTTCTCTCTATAATGTCAAATCTTTTCTCTCTATAATGTCGGATCTTTTCTCTCTATAATGTCGGATCTTTTCTCTCTATAATGTCGGATCTTTTCTCTCTATAATGTCGGATATTTTCTCTCTATAATGTCCGATCTTTTCTCTCTATAATGTGGAATCTTTTCTCTCTATAATGTGGAATCTTTTCTCTCTATAATGTCGGATCTTTTCTCTCTATAATGTCGGATCTTTTCTCTCTATAATGTCGGATATTTTCTCTCTATAATGTCGGATCTTTTCTCTCTATAATGTGGAATCTTTTCTCTCTATAATGTCGGATCTTTTCTCTCTATAATGTCGGATATTTTCTCTCTATAATGTCGGATCTTTTCTCTCTATAATGTCGAATCTTTTCTCTCTATAATGTCCAATCTTTTCTCTCTATAATGTCGGATCTTTTCTCTCTATAATGTCGGATCTTTTCTCTCTATAATGTCGGATCTTTTCTCTCTATAATGTCGGATCTTTTCTCTCTATATTGTGGAATCTTTTCTCTCTATAATGTCGGATCTTTTCTCTCTATAATGTCGAATCTTTTCTCTCTATAATGCGAATCTTTTCTCTCTATAATGTCGGATCTTTTCTCTCTATAATGTCGAATCTTTTCTCTCTATAATGTCGGATCTTTTCTCTCTATAATGTCGGATCTTTTCCCTCTATAATGTCCAATCTTTTCTCTCTATAATGTCGGATCTTTTCTCTCTATAATGTCGGATCTTTTCTCTCTATAATGTCGGATCTTTTCTCTCTATAATGTCGAATCTTTTCTCTCTATAATGTCGGATCTTTTCTCTCTATAATGCGAATCTTTTCTCTCTATAATGTCGGATCTTTTCTCTCTATAATGTCGGATCTTTTCTCTCTATAATGTCGGATATTTTCTCTCTATAATGTCGGATCTTTTCTCTCTATAATGTGGAATCTTTTCTCTCTATAATGTCGGATCTTTTCTCTCTATAATGTCGGATATTTTCTCTCTATAATGTCAGATCTTTTCTCTCTATAATGTCGAATCTTTTCTCTCTATAATGTCGAATCTTTTCTCTCTATAATGTCGGATCTTTTCTCTCTATAATGTCGGATCTTTTCTCTCTATAATGTCGGATCTTTTCTCTCTATAATGTCGGATCTTTTCTCTCTATAATGTCGGATCTTTTCTCTCTATAATGTCGGATCTTTTCTCTCTATATTGTGGAATCTTTTCTCTCTATAATGTCCAATCTTTTCTCTCTATAATGTCGGATCTTTTCTCTCTATAATGTCGGATCTTTTCTCTCTATAATGTGGAATCTTTTCTCTCTATAATGTCGGATCTTTTCTCTCTATAATGTCGAATCTTTTCTCTGTATAATGTCGGATCTTTTCTCTCTATAATGTCGGATCTTTTCTCTCTATAATGTCGGATCTTTTCTCTCTATAATGTCGAATCTTTTCTCTCTATAATGTCGGATCTTTTCTCTCTATAATGTGGAATCTTTTCTCTCTATAATGTCGGATCTTTTCTCTCTATAATGTCGGATCTTTTCTCTCTATAATGTCGGATCTTTTCTCTCTATAATGTCGGATCTTTTCTCTCTATAATGTGGAATCTTTTCTCTCTATAATGTCGGATCTTTTCTCTCTATAATGTCGGATCTTTTCTCTCTATAATGTGAATCTTTTCTCTCTATAATGTCGGATCTTTTCTCTCTATAATGTCGAATCTTTTCTCTCTACAATGTCGGATCTTTTCTCTCTATAATGTCGGATCTTTTCTCTCTATAATGTCGGATCTTTTCTCTCTATAATGTGGATCTTTTCTCTCTATAATGTCGGATCTTTTCTCTCTATAATGTCGGATCTTTTCTCTCTATAATGCGAATCTTTTCTCTCTATAATGTCGGATCTTTTCTCTCTATAATGTCGGATCTTTTCTCTCTATAATGTCGGATCTTTTCTCTCTATAATGTCGGATCTTTTCTCTCTATAATGTCGGATCTTTTCTCTCTATAATGTCGGATCTTTTCTCTCTATAATGTCGGATCTTTTCTCTCTATAATGTCGGAACTTTTCTCTCTATAATGTCGGATCTTTTCTCTCTATAATGTCGAATCTTTTCTCTCTATAATGTCGGATCTTTTCCCTCTATAATGTCGGATCTTTTCTCTATATAATGTCGGATCTTTTCCCTCTATAATGTCGGATCTTTTCTCTATATAATGTCGAATCTTTTCTCTCTATAATGTCGGATCTTTTCTCTCTATAATGTCCAATCTTTTCTCTCTATAATGTCGGATCTTTTCTCTCTATAATGTCGGATCTTTTCTCTCTATAATGTCGGATCTTTTCTCTCTATAATGTCGGATCTTTTCTCTCTATAATGTCGGATCTTTTCTCTCTATAATGTCGGATCTTTTCTCTCTATAATGTCGGATCTTTTCTCTCTATAATGTCGGATCTTTTCTCTCTATAATGTCGGATCTTTTCTCTCTATAATGTCGGATCTTTTCTCTCTATAATGTCGGATCTTTTCTCTCTATAATGTCGGATCTTTTCTCTCTATAATGTCGGATCTTTTCTCTCTATAATGTCGGATCTTTTCTCTCTATAATGTCGGATCTTTTCTCTCTATAATGTCGGATCTTTTCTCTCTATAATGTGGAATCTTTTCTCTCTATAATGCGAATCTTTTCTCTCTATAATGTGGATCTTTTCTCTCTATAATGTCGGATCTTTTCTCTCTATAATGTCGGATCTTTTCTCTCTATAATGTCAAATCTTTTCTCTCTATAATGTCGGATCTTTTCTCTCTATAATGTCGGATCTTTTCTCTCTATAATGTGGATCTTTTCTCTCTATAATGTCGGATCTTTTCTCTCTATAATGTCGGATCTTTTCTCTCTATAATGCGAATCTTTTCTCTCTATAATGTCGGATCTTTTCTCTCTATAATGTCGGATCTTTTCTCTCTATAATGTCGGATCTTTTCTCTCTATAATGTCGAATCTTTTCTCTCTATAATGTCGAATCTTTTCTCTCTATAATGTGAATCTTTTCTCTCTATAATGTCGGATCTTTTCCCTCTATAATGTCGGATCTTTTCTCTCTATAATGTCGGATCTTTTCTCTCTATAATGTCGGATCTTTTCTCTCTATAATGTCCAATCTTTTCCCTCTATAATGTCGGATCTTTTCTCTCTATAATGTCGGATCTTTTCTCTCTATAATGTCGGATCTTTTCTCTCTATAATGTCGGATCTTTTCTCTCTATAATGTCGGATCTTTTCTCTCTATAATGTCGGATCTTTTCTCTCTATAATGTCGGATCTTTTCTCTCTATAATGTCGGATCTTTTCTCTCTATAATGTGGAATCTTTTCTCTCTATAATGCGAATCTTTTCTCTCTATAATGTGGATCTTTTCTCTCTATAATGTCGGATCTTTTCTCTCTATAATGTCGGATCTTTTCTCTCTATAATGTCGGATCTTTTCTCTCTATAATGTCGGATCTTTTCTCTCTATAATGTCCAATCTTTTCCCTCTATAATGTCGGATCTTTTCTCTCTATAATGTCGGATCTTTTCTCTCTATAATGTCGGATCTTTTCTCTCTATAATGTCGGATCTTTTCTCTCTATAATGTCGGATCTTTTCTCTCTATAATGTCGGATCTTTTCTCTCTATAATGTCGGATCTTTTCTCTCTATAATGTGGAATCTTTTCTCTCTATAATGCGAATCTTTTCTCTCTATAATGTGGATCTTTTCTCTCTATAATGTCGGATCTTTTCTCTCTATAATGTCGGATCTTTTCTCTCTATAATGTCAAATCTTTTCTCTCTATAATGTCGGATCTTTTCTCTCTATAATGTCGGATCTTTTCTCTCTGTAATGTCGGATCTTTTCTCTCTATAATGTCGGATCTTTTCTCTCTATAATGTCGGATCTTTTCTCTCTATAATGTCGGATCTTTTCTCTCTATAATGTCGGATCTTTTCTCTCTATAATGTCGGATCTTTTCTCTCTATAATGTCGGATCTTTTCTCTCTATAATGCGAATCTTTTCTCTCTATAATGTGGATCTTTTCTCTCTATAATGTCGGATCTTTTCTCTCTATAATGTCGGATCTTTTCTCTCTATAATGTCAAATCTTTTCTCTCTATAATGTCAAATCTTTTCTCTCTATAATGTCGGATCTTTTCTCTCTGTAATGTCGGATCTTTTCTCTCTATAATGTCGGATCTTTTCTCTCTATAATGTCGGATCTTTTCTCTCTATAATGTCGGATCTTTTCTCTCTATAATGTCGGATCTTTTCTCTCTATAATGTCGGATCTTTTCTCTCTATAATGTCGGATCTTTTCTCTCTATAATGTCGGATCTTTTCTCTCTATAATGTGGATCTTTTCTCTCTATAATGTCGGATCTTTTCTCTCTATAATGTCGGATCTTTTCTCTCTATAATGCGAATCTTTTCTCTCTATAATGTCGGATCTTTTCTCTCTATAATGTCGGATCTTTTCTCTATATAATGTCGGATCTTTTCTCTCTATAATGTCGGATCTTTTCCCTCTATAATGTCGGATCTTTTCTCTCTATAATGTCGGATCTTTTCTCTCTATAATGTGGAATCTTTTCTCTCTATAATGTGGAATCTTTTCTCTCTATAATGTCGGATCTTTTCTCTCTATAATGTCGAATCTTTTCTCTCTATAATGTCGGATCTTTTCTCTCTATAATGTCGAATCTTTTCTCTCTATAATGTCGGATCTTTTCTCTCTATAATGTCGAATCTTTTCCCTCTATAATGTCGGATCTTTTCTCTCTATAATGTCAAATCTTTTCTCTCTATAATGTCGAATCTTTTCTCTCTATAATGTCGGATCTTTTCTCTCTATAATGCGAATCTTTTCTCTTTATAATGTCGGATATTTTCTCTCTATAATGTCGGATCTTTTCTCTCTATAATGTCAAATCTTTTCTCTCTATAATGTCGGATCTTTTCTCTCTATAATGTCGGATCTTTTCTCTCTATAATGTCGGATCTTTTCTCTCTATAATGTCGGATATTTTCTCTCTATAATGTCCGATCTTTTCTCTCTATAATGTGGAATCTTTTCTCTCTATAATGTGGAATCTTTTCTCTCTATAATGTCGGATCTTTTCTCTCTATAATGTCGGATCTTTTCTCTCTATAATGTCGGATATTTTCTCTCTATAATGTCGGATCTTTTCTCTCTATAATGTGGAATCTTTTCTCTCTATAATGTCGGATCTTTTCTCTCTATAATGTCGGATATTTTCTCTCTATAATGTCGGATCTTTTCTCTCTATAATGTCGAATCTTTTCTCTCTATAATGTCCAATCTTTTCTCTCTATAATGTCGGATCTTTTCTCTCTATAATGTCGGATCTTTTCTCTCTATAATGTCGGATCTTTTCTCTCTATAATGTCGGATCTTTTCTCTCTATATTGTGGAATCTTTTCTCTCTATAATGTCGGATCTTTTCTCTCTATAATGTCGAATCTTTTCTCTCTATAATGCGAATCTTTTCTCTCTATAATGTCGGATCTTTTCTCTCTATAATGTCGAATCTTTTCTCTCTATAATGTCGGATCTTTTCTCTCTATAATGTCGGATCTTTTCCCTCTATAATGTCCAATCTTTTCTCTCTATAATGTCGGATCTTTTCTCTCTATAATGTCGGATCTTTTCTCTCTATAATGTCGGATCTTTTCTCTCTATAATGTCGAATCTTTTCTCTCTATAATGTCGGATCTTTTCTCTCTATAATGCGAATCTTTTCTCTCTATAATGTCGGATCTTTTCTCTCTATAATGTCGGATCTTTTCTCTCTATAATGTCGGATATTTTCTCTCTATAATGTCGGATCTTTTCTCTCTATAATGTGGAATCTTTTCTCTCTATAATGTCGGATCTTTTCTCTCTATAATGTCGGATATTTTCTCTCTATAATGTCAGATCTTTTCTCTCTATAATGTCGAATCTTTTCTCTCTATAATGTCGAATCTTTTCTCTCTATAATGTCGGATCTTTTCTCTCTATAATGTCGGATCTTTTCTCTCTATAATGTCGGATCTTTTCTCTCTATAATGTCGGATCTTTTCTCTCTATAATGTCGGATCTTTTCTCTCTATAATGTCGGATCTTTTCTCTCTATATTGTGGAATCTTTTCTCTCTATAATGTCCAATCTTTTCTCTCTATAATGTCGGATCTTTTCTCTCTATAATGTCGGATCTTTTCTCTCTATAATGTGGAATCTTTTCTCTCTATAATGTCGGATCTTTTCTCTCTATAATGTCGAATCTTTTCTCTGTATAATGTCGGATCTTTTCTCTCTATAATGTCGGATCTTTTCTCTCTATAATGTCGGATCTTTTCTCTCTATAATGTCGAATCTTTTCTCTCTATAATGTCGGATCTTTTCTCTCTATAATGTGGAATCTTTTCTCTCTATAATGTCGGATCTTTTCTCTCTATAATGTCGAATCTTTTCTCTCTATAATGTCGGATCTTTTCTCTCTATAATGTCGGATCTTTTCTCTCTATAATGTCGGATCTTTTCTCTCTATAATGTGGAATCTTTTCTCTCTATAATGTCGGATCTTTTCTCTCTATAATGTCGGATCTTTTCTCTCTATAATGTGAATCTTTTCTCTCTATAATGTCGGATCTTTTCTCTCTATAATGTCGAATCTTTTCTCTCTACAATGTCGGATCTTTTCTCTCTATAATGTCGGATCTTTTCTCTCTATAATGTCGGATCTTTTCTCTCTATAATGTGAATCTTTTCTCTCTATAATGTCGGATCTTTTCTCTCTATAATGTCGAATCTTTTCTCTCTATAATGTCGGATCTTTTCTCTCTATAATGTCGGATCTTTTCTCTCTATAATGTGGAATCTTTTCTCTCTATAATGTCAAATCTTTTCTCTCTATAATGTCGGATCTTTTCTCTCTATAATGTCAAATCTTTTCTCTCTATAATGTGGAATCTTTTCTCTCTATAATGTCGGATCTTTTCTCTCTATAATGTCGGATCTTTTCTCTCTATAATGTCGGATCTTTTCTCTCTATAATGTCGGATCTTTTCTCTCTATAATGTCGGATCTTTTCTCTCTATAATGTGGAATCTTTTCTCTCTATAATGTCGGATCTTTTCTCTCTATAATGCGAATCTTTTCTCTCTATAATGTCGGATCTTTTCTCTCTATAATGTCGGATCTTTTCTCTCTATAATGTCGAATCTTTTCTCTCTATAATGTCGGATCTTTTCTCTCTATAATGTCGGATCTTTTCTCTCTATAATGTCGGATCTTTTCTCTCTATAATGTGGAATCTTTTCTCTGTATAATGTCGGATCTTTTCTCTCTATAATGTCGGATCTTTTCTCTCTATAATGTCGAATCTTTTCTCTCTATAATGTCGGATCTTTTCTCTCTATAATGTCGGATCTTTTCTCTCTATAATGTCGGATCTTTTCTCTCTATAATGTCGGATCTTTTCTCTCTATAATGTCGAATCTTTTCTCTCTATAATGTCGGATCTTTTCTCTCTATAATGTCGGATCTTTTCTCTCTATAATGTCGGATCTTTTCTCTCTATAATGTGGAATCTTTTCTCTCTATAATATGAATCTTTTCTCTCTATAATGTCGGATCTTTTCTCTCTATAATGTCGAATCTTTTCTCTCTATAATGTCGGATCTTTTCTCTCTATAATGTCGGATCTTTTCTCTCTATAATGTGAATCTTTTCTCTCTATAATGTCGGATCTTTTCTCTCTATAATGTCGGATCTTTTCTCTCTATAATGTCGGATCTTTTCTCTCTATAATGTCGGATCTTTTCTCTCTATAATGTGAATCTTTTCTCTCTATAATGTCGGATCTTTTCTCTCTATAATGTCGAATCTTTTCTCTCTATAATGTCGGATCTTTTCTCTCTATAATGTCGGATCTTTTCTCTCTATAATGTCGGATCTTTTCTCTCTATAATGTGGAATCTTTTCTCTCTATAATGTCAAATCTTTTCTCTCTATAATGTCGGATCTTTTCTCTCTATAATGTGAATCTTTTCTCTCTATAATGTCGGATCTTTTCTCTCTATAATGTCAAATCTTTTCTCTCTATAATGTCGGATCTTTTCTCTCTATAATGTCGGATCTTTTCTCTCTATAATGTCGGATCTTTTCTCTCTATAATGTCGAATCTTTTCTCTCTATAATGTCGGATCTTTTCTCTCTATAATGTGAATCTTTTCTCTCTATAATGTCGGATCTTTTCTCTCTATAATGTCGGATCTTTTCTCTCTATAATGTCGGATCTTTTCTCTCTATAATGTCGGATCTTTTCTCTCTATAATGTGAATCTTTTCTCTCTATAATGTGAATCTTTTCTCTCTATAATGTCGGATCTTTTCTCTCTATAATGTCGAATCTTTTCCCTCTATAATGTCGGATCTTTTCTCTCTATAATGTCGGATCTTTTCTCTCTATAATGTCGGATCTTTTCTCTCTATAATGTCGGATCTTTTCTCTCTATAATGTCGGATCTTTTCTCTCTATAATGTCGGATCTTTTCTCTCTATAATGTGAATCTTTTCTCTCTATAATGTCGAATCTTTTCTCTCTATAATGTCGGATCTTTTCTCTCTATAATGTCGGATCTTTTCTCTCTATAATGTCGGATCTTTTCTCTCTATAATGTCAAATCTTTTCTCTCTATAATGTCGAATCTTTTCTCTCTATAATGTCGGATCTTTTCTCTCTATAATGTCGGATCTTTTCTCTCTATAATGTCGGATCTTTTCTCTCTATAATGTCGGATCTTTTCTCTCTATAATGTCGGATCTTTTCTCTCTATAATGTCGGATCTTTTCTCTCTATAATGTCGGATCTTTTCTCTCTATAATGTCGAATCTTTTCTCTCTATAATGTCAAATCTTTTCCCTCTATAATGTCGGATCTTTTCTCTCTATAATGTCAAATCTTTTCTCTCTATAATGTCGAATCTTTTCTCTCTATAATGTCGGATCTTTTCTCTCTATAATGTCAAATCTTTTCTCTCTATAATGTCGGATCTTTTCTCTCTATAATGTCGGATCTTTTCTCTCTATAATGTCGAATCTTTTCTCTCTATAATGTGGAATCTTTTCTCTCTATAATGTCGGATCTTTTCTCTCTATAATGTCGGATCTTTTCTCTCTATAATGTCGGATCTTTTCTCTCTATAATGTCGGATCTTTTCTCTCTACAATGTCGGATCTTTTCTCTCTATAATGTGAATCTTTTCTCTCTATAATGTGGAATCTTTTCTCTCTATAATGTCGGATCTTTTCTCTCTATAATGTCGGATCTTTTCTCTCTATAATGTCAAATCTTTTCTCTCTATAATGTCGAATCTTTTCTCTCTATAATGTGGAATCTTTTCTCTCTATAATGTCGGATCTTTTCTCTCTATAATGTGGAATCTTTTCTCTCTATAATGTCGGATCTTTTCTCTCTATAATGTGGAATCTTTTCTCTCTATAATGTGGAATCTTTTCTCTCTATAATGTCGGATCTTTTCTCTCTATAATGTCGGATCTTTTCTCTCTATAATGTCGGATCTTTTCTCTCTATAATGTCGGATCTTTTCTCTCTATAATGTCGGATCTTTTCTCTCTATAATGTCCAATCTTTTCTCTCTATAATGTCGGATCTTTTCTCTCTATAATGCAAATCTTTTCTCTCTATAATGTGGAATCTTTTCTCTCTATAATGTGAATCTTTTCTCTCTATAATGTCGGATCTTTTCTCTCTATAATGTTGGATCTTTTCTCTCTATAATGCAAATCTTTTCTCTCTATAATGTCGGATCTTTTCTCTCTATAATGTCGGATCTTTTCTCTCTATAATGTTGGATCTTTTCTCTCTATAATGCGAATCTTTTCTCTCTATAATGTCGGATCTTTTCTCTCTATAATGTCGGATCTTTTCTCTCTATAATGTCGGATCTTTTCTCTCTATAATGTCGGATCTTTTCTCTCTATAATGTCGGATCTTTTCTCTCTATAATGTGGAATCTTTTCTCTCTATAATGTCGGATCTTTTCTCTCTATAATGTCGGATCTTTTCTCTCTATAATGTTGGATCTTTTCTCTCTATAATGCGAATCTTTTCTCTCTATAATGTCGGATCTTTTCTCTCTATAATGTCGGATCTTTTCTCTCTATAATGTCGGATCTTTTCTCTCTATAATGTCGGATCTTTTCTCTCTATAATGTCAAATCTTTTCTCTCTATAATGTCGGATCTTTTCTCTCTATAATGTCGGATCTTTTCTCTCTATAATGTCGGATCTTTTCTCTCTATAATGTCGGATCTTTTCTCTATATAATGTCGGATCTTTTCTCTCTATAATGTGGAATCTTTTCTCTCTATAATGTCAAATCTTTTCTCCCTATAATGTCAAATCTTTTCTCTCTATAATGTCGGATCTTTTCTCTCTATAATGTGGAATCTTTTCTCTCTATAATGTCGGATCTTTTCTCTCTATAATGTCGGATCTTTTCTCTATAATGTCGGATCTTTTCTCTCTACAATGTCGGATCTTTTCTCTCTATAATGTGGAATCTTTTCTCTCTATAATGTCAAATCTTT